>MU185197.1:239762-255822 GCA_016904865.1 Pissodes strobi
GGGCCTAGGCCATCATCAGTGCTTCTTTGTCAGGAAGCAGCACAGTCGAGTCAAACAATCAAACTCCTGGACACAACATTTGATAAATATTGAAATTAAAATCAAATTAAAATTACATCACTAATCACACAGAAAGAGGGGGCTGTTATAGCCCATTATTTAAATTTTGAGAGACTACATCTTCAGCGGCTTGACCCCAAAGGGGTTTTCTTTGGCGTTTCTGTTAAGGTTAAAATAACTTCTGAGAAAGCGGATTCTTGAAAAATAATTTAATCTGCTGGTACGCCTTCAATATGAAGTTGAGTGGCTTTGTCGATTTCTTCTTGCAAGTTCAAGCAGATACCAGAAAACCAGTTGATCTGCTGATAAGCCTTCAGAAAAGAGATGAGCGGCTTTGAGTTCGTCTTGCAAGTTGGCAAGGGCCAGAGAAACTAGGAATCCTCCTCTTGACATACTTTCCATCTGATTTTTTTTCTGCCATGGTCAAGACATTTTGTGCAGGCAAGCTTGGTGTTGTTGAGCTTCACAGTCGCATGTGCATACCGGCCTTAGTTCTCTAGCCGTTTTCTCTTTATCGACCACCTATTTACCTGATTCATTTGTTCTAAATTCCTTCTAACCCCCCCTTTTTGACATTAGTTTTATTTTCTTGTTTATTGCAAAGGTTTTTGTCTGATATTCATTCATTATGATCATACTGCTCTAATTTCAATATTTTTTGATACATGTTGTTACTCATTTTCTGATTCACTTGGCAGTCTTTTTCATAACTGCAATCAAGTTGATTTTCATGAAATTTCACATTTCCTTCTACTACAGATGTCCATTTTGTACATTTATCAACCGCGTCCAAATTTTGCTGCTGGTAATTCTGTCCTAGGAATTCTACTGATTCTGTTAAGGTTGAATTTACTTCTGGGAAAGCAGATTTTTGAAAAATAAGTTGATCTGCAGGTAAGGCTTCAGAAAGAAGTTGAGTGTCTTTGTCCAGTTTTTCTTGAAAGTTGACAAGAGCCAGAGAAACTAGAAATTTTCTTTTGGCCTGTCTCTGTCCAGGTGCATTGGCCCAATGTGTTTCTGCCCGCCATTTTTCCTAAATTTGAGTTTATTCATTACGTGCCCTCTAGTGATGCCACAGAATGGTTCAGGTCCGCAAAAGGCAGTCTGTGCACCAATCCGTGCGAGCTGGTCAGCGACTTTGTTGCCTTCCACACTCTCGTGTCCTGGTACCCACATTAGGGTGAGTCTGTTTCTGTTTGCCAGTTGATCTGCAGCCATCCGCCAAACCCAAACTAACCCACACTAACCAGGAGTTGATTCTGCTAGCTGCTAGCGCTTTTAAGGCTGCTTGACTATCTAATATAATATAGATCTTTGTATCTCTTAGGCTTTTTTTGACTCAATCAGAGATGGCTATATTGATAGCAATTAGGTCTGCTTGAAAGATGGAGGGAGTGTCTCCTAAAGGTGCATAGGTTCGACACCTAGGTCCGTAAATTCCGGATCCCACTCCTTCTATCATCTCTGATCCATCCGTGTACCAGACAAGTGATCCCCTCTCTAGTTGTTTTAGTCTTTTCTCTGTAGTTGGGTGGTCTTCGATTACCACTTCAAAGGAGCGATCAAAATTGAGTGTTATTTCCATTGAATCGGTTGGTTTGGTCATCGCCTCTATCTGGATGTCTTCCAGAATTTTAAGGTGACCAATCAGGTTTCCTGACTTCAGTTTTTGTGCCTGAGTGACTTTATGCGCACTGGTCCATACCCTCTTTTCTATGCATATGTGCAACGGAAGGAGGTCAAGTAGGATTTCCAGAGCCCCTGTTATACCTAGACAGGTGAGCCTTTGTACTCTTGTTAGCTTTCGCTGTGCTGTTATTTCCTTTGTTTTGTCCACCACACTAAGCAGGCGTAGGTTATAATAGGTTTTGCAACAGGGTTATAGGACAACCAGATGATGGAGGGTTTTAGGCCCCATGTTTTACTATAAAGTCGTCGACAGTACTAGAGCGCTGCCGTTGGTTTCTTTTGAGAGCTCTTTCCAGGTGTGCGTTCCAGGTTAGTTTCTGGTCAAGAACCATGCCAAAGTACTTAGTCTCTTTTTAAAGCACTACCGTTGTCCCACAAGTGGGTGCTTTAAGGTTCAGCTTCCTTCTTTTTGTGAAGGGGACCACTGCGGTTTTGCTTGGGTTGACATTTAGTGTTTCCTGTGTACACCCTGTGCTGACAAGATTGAGTACATTTTGCATATGTTCTGAGAGAACGTTGTTACGCTTACCTCTTATTATTATATCTATGTCATCTGCGTAACCTTGGACGTCAAAGCCAACTTACCTTATGTAAATTTGCAATATAAATTATTCGAATTAATTTATACAAAATTAGAAAATATGTAAAAGGTTATTATTATAGATTCGGTCCTGATGACTCGCTTGTACTCTTCTAGAGAGACTGTGTGGGAATATGCTTGGGCTGCAGGTTTTATGGAAAGGGAGCCCCTATAACTTGAAGGTCTATTTTTGTGTTATTTCAATTATAAACTATGACGTGACCAAATAATTAATAAAACACCAATTGTATTTTATACAATGCATCCTAAGCCAGTTATACAAATTTTGTTATATAATAGAAATAGAATATTTTGTGACCTAATTTATAATTATCGATTCTATCTATTTGCATGTAAACATTAGATTTCATGGCACAGTTCCCCGGTTAGATATCTGAAACGTCCTTGGTTAGCGGTTTTTCCGTTTTGCAGATGTCACCGAATTAAAAATAGCGTCATGTCTGATTAATTCTAATTACATGTATATATGCGACACACACATTGCTGACCCGGCTTCTATTCCAATGGTGCTACCTGAATTATGAACATATTTGTATTCTTCTAAATCGCTCGGCAATTATGTGCATAATTTTTACAGAAAAATGCGGTTTTTACAATGGCGTGTATATTTCCGGACGTGAATTATGGAGAAATTTATAAACGCGACTATAGTTTGTGGTTATTGGCTTTCAGATTGCTCAACTGATCTTCTTGGCGCTTATTACTATTCGAGCGTCTGAACAGACCAATAAATTAGACATGAACATAATTTGGTATTTTCTCATTAATTTCAGCAATACGTCACTCAAGTGTAATGATATTCACCGATTCACTTATTAATTCATTACTTACAAAGTAGCAGATTTAATGGTGTATCCGTTATTGTCAGTAACCAAAAAAATAGTACTGCACCACCACACATAATTAAAACGTTTAAATATTTTTAATAATTGGCGTTTCATTATCAAATATCTCTCGATCAAGACACGCCGAGAACAAAAAGTGCCTCCTAATTAAAAAGCATATTGACTGTAATTAAAATCAAGATAAGTGACCTGATTTCTTTTAGCTGTTTGGTGGGTACGGATTGCACAACTTAAAATAAATGTAGATCATTCATAGAAGATATATTTTATTTCAGCATATGGCTTTTCTTTAAATAACACATGCTAAATCCGCTCTTTTAGGTGGCTAACTCTCAATGTTTGTATAACTTAATAAAATTCAACGTGCCAAAATACCGAAAATTAACAGAACTTGGGACCCAATACGGTATAATGTTGCAGGTAAATTCTGGGATTTAAACTTCTATTATCTCAATTATTCTAAGGGGTTTCCCATTAAATTTAGATCAGGATTATCTTTGGTCATAAATAATTTTGATATGGCTTAATGTTTAATTAAGTTTTTATGATCAAAATCAGGTACAAGACAATACAAAACAATAAATACCAAGATGTTTTAGCTTTTTTTAACTTTTAATAATTAATAGTTTTTCATATTTTCCATTGAGATGTTATGTTGCACCTCCAGTTTAGCCCTAAATATAATGTTTTATATCAGATTTAACAGGGCACCTGTAGGAGGCTATCCCTAATTTAAACACATTTTGTTCATTAGTGCAGGTACATTCCAAAAATTCAGATCTAATTTTTGGGAACAATCTATTCCCCCGGAGCAACGACGTTGAACGAGACTCAACCTCACACATATTTTGTGAGTTTTGTCGGCTGCCACTACGATGTTCTTTTTCTTAGGGACCGGCAAGACAAGAAATCTTGTCTTGGCAAGCAATTTCTTGTCTTGTCTTGAAACATTTTCAAGATATAAAAAAAATCTTGTCTTGACCATTTCTTGAGAGTTGGGGTCTTGTCTTGACTCAAGAAATCTTGAAACTTCTTGATATCTTGACAAAAGGGGAACCCCCGTTTAAAAGTAGCGGTAAGATTGGCTGATGTGATATTTATGCTTTATGCGTTGAATCTAGATTCAGGCGGCCAGGGCCATGGTAGTATTATTTTACAGTTCGTTGCTTCATATGCGTTGTTTACGTAGCGAAATTTACGCCACTGAAGTAGACTCGCTTTGCAAATTTCGTTTTGATTCTAATATCTTAGGTCATAACATCCAAAAATGATAAAAAAATCCTCTGAAAATAAAAAGTCATTAAGCATTAAAAAATGATCCAATTTAATTTGGCAAAATTGAAATTGATATTTTAATTTTGGTAAATGTCTTGTGGCATTTACCAAAATTAAAATATCAATTTCAATTTTGTTTGTATATGCCTGTTTTTTTAATGGTCAATAATCCGAACCTTTTTGGATATTTTGACATCTTCATTTCAATCGGTGGATTTTTGCAACGATCTGAAACATTAGTTTTAAAAAATACTCCCTTTTCTGTGCGCCAATGAAGTAGACCCGCTTTGAAAAGTACTTTTTGATCCCAATACCAGCCATAACATATCCAAAAATGGCAAAAAAATCCTTTGAAAATAAAAAATTACACACCGCGTTAAAAGTCTTGGACCTCCAACTACTTTTCTCATAAGACACGGTACAAGCATGTCTGCCTGAAAACATTAATATCTACTTTAATAAATGGTCAAACAATGTGATTCAAAAAAGAAAATGCTAATATAAGATGAAGCTACAAATGTATTACAAAGTGAATCTACTGCCATAACCAGTGGACTATATGCAGAGTGTTGAGAGTTTTTTGAGAGTTTTTAGATAAACATAAATTTTTACCCGTATGAAACAGAAACTAAAGTTCCACTAAGGTTTTAGCGTGGATAACTTTGCCAATGAATTGTCTATAATGTAATACCAAAAATTTAAGTCAAAATTGAAGATTTTTTATACCGAGTGTATTCAAAATTTAAGATTTCTCTGAAAATTCTTAACACTCTGTACCTACATAGTCCACTGGTTACAGCAGGACATTAATTTTGTTATCATTTTGATGTTACTTTTTGGCATTCTATTTTTTGAATCACTTTGTTTGCTTATTTAATAAACTAGATATGCGTGTTTTCAGGCGGACATGTTTGCATTGCCTCTTATGAGAAAAGTAGTTGGGGGTCCAAGACTTTTGAAGTGGTGTGTATTAAGCATTAAAAAAGGTTCCAATTTAACTTGGCGAATAGTGTATATGTCAACTTTGGACATCCGACAAAGTGCATAATATATTTTTTCTATTTTGGTATCATAAAGAAGTCTTTTCGATACGCAAAGTAGTGTCGAAAAGAAGCTCTTTTCGACACTACTTTTGTTGACTGATTGCTATGATATTAACAAAATTGTTCAATGTCAAGGCTCACTAGCAAAAATTTCGACACCGTTTTGAATGGGATTCCTAATAATACAGACGTCAAAAGTGACAAGATGGCCGTCCAACTTTTGATCGTGACTTAAATAAATTAATGTTTTTCATTAAAAACGTGCAAAATAGAAAAAATAGTATAAAATACATGTTTTAAAAGACATTTAGCGCACTCGCACGTTAGGAAACTCCCCGCAAACGGGTCGTTTCCTAATTTCGTGCTCGTGCGAAAAAATATGGTCTTTTAAAACTAGTATCTTAATATACTATTTTTTATCTGTTAAAAATGTTGAAGTGCTTTGTTTTTTCCAATAAAATAGCAAACAAATTAGTTTTTTTAATAATTCTAGGTTTTCAGGAAATTTCAAGATTTTCTTGATTACTTTCCAAGAAATCTTGATCTTGGGAAGTAATTTCTTGTCTTGTCTTGAAAAATAAGGATCATTTCTTGTCTTAATCTTGTCTTGAAATCAAGACAAGATCAAGAAGTTTTCAAGAAAATGATCCCTACTTTTTCTTAATTTCAATTTCTTTGTTTATGTTATTTGTTATATCAAAGAATATTCTACTAATTAAACTAATTCTAAAAAAAAATAAAAAAAATAAAGCTCTCAATCTTCATACATATTATCAACGGCCAAATTAAATTTTTAAAATCATATACAAATAAAACTATTAATTTTGAAAAAAAATCCACTTTTTTGAAATATGTTGGTACAGAAAAATCGTACGATTTTTTAGAGAAAAATTCGAAGTCCCGGCTCCCAAATACCTTTTTCTAAAGCATCCACGTCAAAATTTATTTTTTTTTGAGAAATAGATATTTTAATTTTTTTTTTCGTTTTATTACCGAAACGATTAGAGCAACGAACAAATAAATTTTTTAAAATCATATACAGGGTGGTAAAAAATAATTTTTAAAAATTCCACTTTTTTCGAAATATTTCGGTATAGAAAATTCGTTCGAATTTTAAATACAAAATTCGAACTCACCGTACCCAAATACCCCTTTCTAATTTACCAGCGTCAAAATTTAATTTTTTCGAAAAATATTTCTTTAATTTTTTTTCCGTTTTCATTACCGGAACATTTAGAGGAATCCACTTACATATTACCAACGTACAAATAAAATTTTTAAAATCACATACATGGTGGTAAGACAATTAATTAAAAAAAATATATACTTTTTTTGAAATATTTCGGTATAGAAAAATCATACGATTTTTTAGATAAAAAATTCCAACTCCCCACACCCAAATATCCATGTCAAAATTTAATTTTTTCGAAAAATATTTTTGATTTTTTTTTAAATCTTTATTACCGAGACGATTAGAGGGATTCACTTACATAATACCAACGTACAATTAAAATTTTTAAAATCATATACACAGGCTTTAATAAAATTAATAAAAAAAAAATTCTACCTTTTTCCAAATATCTCGATACAGAAAAATCGTACAATTTTTAAGATGCGGAAATCGAACTCTCCGTACCAATTACCCCTTCAAAAAATACTGCATCTAAATTAAAATTTTTCAAAAAACATTTTTCAATTTTTTTTTTCGATTTTATTACGGAAACGATTAGAAGGGTTCATTTGCATGTTACCAACGTAGACATATTTTTTTTTTTCAAATATATACAGGGCTTAAAAAATGAATTTTTAGAAAACATCCCGTTTTTTCGCAATATTTCGGTACAGAAAAATCGTAGAATTGTTTTAAAGACAAAATCGAACTCCCCGTACCAAAATGCCCAAGTCAAAATTAAAATATTTCGAAACATATTTTTGATTTTTTTTTTCGATTTTATTACGAAAACTATTAGAAGGATCCATTCACATGTTACCAACGTACAAATAATATTTTTAAAAATATATACAAGTGTCAAAAAAATTAATTTTACAAAAATCCCGTTTTTTCGCAATATTTCTTTATAGAAAAATCATGGAATTTTTTAAATGACAAAATCGAACTACCCGTACCCAAATATCCCTTTTAAAAATACCCACGTCAAAATTAAAATTTTTCGAAAAATATTTTTGAATTTTTTTTCGAATTTTATATCGACAACGACTACGTTGTACGATCAAACTGAATAGGGTACATTAAAGTACCCCATGAGGCCCATCTTTTTGCAATTTAATGATTACTTCTAACTATAACTTTTTCGAATTACATCCGATTTAAAGTATTAATAATAGTAATCAACTTAATTTATAAGTTTCTGAGGGAAAACGACAACATCGTCCTGACACGTCAACTAAAAAAATACCGGTTCTTTCTTTTTGAGATATTTTATTTTTCTGAAGCAGGTCAAAATAAGACCGAAACGTGAAAATAATACCTTTATTTCTCCTTTTGTCTTTTATGAAAACCCAAGAAAACAAATCAAAATATATATAATTGAGTGCATTAGGGTGTTTTTTCAGCTTTAATTCTTATCCCTCTTGATTTATGGGATTTTCGTATTTGTTTTCCAAACCGACAATGTGTATTATAGATAGTCCAGTTAGAATATGCAATTGAAAAAAAAACCATTTTGCATTTTTTGTAACAGGGCGCTAAAGTAAAGTTGAAAAATATTTTGGGAATGTATTTTTAAATAAAAAATATTGACTCTACGAACAGCATATTTGTGGTAAAGTAAGTATGACCAGTAAGTAATTACACTTTTGAAAACTACTAACAATTTCCTAATTCTAAAGCCCCTCTTATGGTTGAAAGTTTTTTTTAATATAACAAGTTAATTGTCGCCTTTTTTTGTAACGCCTGCAGAAAAAAGCTTAGTCAGATCTTCAACGGAAAATTAGAGAAGAAGACCTATTTTACTCAAAAAACAATCAGAATTGCCACTAGCAGGTTCAAATTGAGTTTTTTGATGTTTTCCAAAATATGTTAACTAAGATTCTTCTGAGACACCACTATTGCAAAAACAAGAACCTAAAAATGGGGACTATTCCTCATTTATTATATTTTAATTGGGAAACCTCACTTGTAGCTCCTTAAGCAAAAGCTTGCAAAAAAAGCAAATGTATATATGTATATATATTCACATATTTATGTGAATATTTTTTTTTAACTATGTTCGTTTTAAATAAGGGAGGACATGTAAAATTTTGTTTTTAATCTAAGTATTGTCCCTTGCTCCCATATGCGAAAGAAGTCTTGTAATTTAAAAAATTTATACGATTTTGAAATTTTAAGACTAAAGTAGCTCAAAAAAGTGTATCATCGAAGGCGTAAAGCTAATGGCATTTTTCGTTTTCGTAGGTGTAATGTACATACATACACCTACTCTTAAAAGTAATATTTTTCATACTTTAAATAAATGCATTTACTTACATATGTCAATATTATTTTTTTACGATTTCTAGTTTGTGACTAAGGGTCAACCAAAAAGCATAATAAGAATATTTTAATAATGAAGGCGCTCTTGATTTGCTCAAAATTTTTGTAAAACTTTTGATGGTAACAGCAAAATAATTTGTATATAAAATTTTCTTATACAGGTTATTTCACAAACAACGAAAGAAAAGCTTTTTAGGGTATTTAGAGTTACATTTCGAAAAAAAATTCGAACAAGTCGACTTTTCGTTTAAAGGGTTCACCTTTTGGCAACATTGGAATATTTGTAAAAACATCACTTTCAAGAGACGAGTTTCTCCTTTAAAATGAAGGGCGAAATCCTTTCTAGGGGTAAAATTTACCGCTAATATTTAGATAGGGAACATAGTGTATGTCACACCTTGTTGTGAAGGTCTCTACTTTTTAACAATAAATTTAAATTTTTAATGGGTCTAGATGTAGAACAATTTTTGACGTGCTTATACTATCTAAACCGTGTTATTTGAGTAAAAAAGCAATAATTCGTGAAGAATTCGTGAATTTTTGCACCTGGGCCCACAACATCAATAATATTAAATCCGCATATCTCAAAAACTAATTGCTCGATTTAAATAAATTATACTGTGTTGTAAAAGAAATCAAAAGGCCCTCAAAACAAAGTGCCACATGCCCTTTGTTCCCTATCTAAATATTGGAGGTAAATTTTACCCCTTGAGGTTTGCCTTAAACTACGCTTTTTGCTTATAAAATCGATAGGTTCGAGGAAAATTTAAGAATGCTTTAAAAATTTTAAATCTAAATGTTAAAATTTAAATCTAGATTATCAAAATATTTTCAGCAATCCAAAGACCTTTCAATCAAGGTACCACACTACCCATGTTGTTGCTTGTGGTGTTCTAGGATATTTTAGAAGTGATAAGATGGTTGCAGTTTTGACAACGATGTCATGGCGCTTAATTGTTACATTCATTCACTTTTATAATATTACATAGAGACATATACTATATAAAGTCTTATTTATGAGAAACTCACAGCATCTTTATAAAAACTTTAATATCTTGTAGAACCACTCTAGTCTTGCACAAATGCTTTTGATGATTTATTATCAAGTTATTTATTTCCTGCGAATCATGTGATAACAATAATTGTTGTCATATTTGGAGATCTGCAGAAAGTTAATTTGCATGGACATCTCGGCCCAAACGTGTCCATTCCAATCTGCTGAACTTGTCACATATAATTAGTTTGTAATGATTGGCAACATAATTATATATTGAGGCTGTGTTTAACTCCTGGCTTTATCCTACTGTAGGTCAAATAGATCCAACAAAGACGTCAATAATAACTAACACATTGTTATTAATAATTTTAAACGTAATAGCTCTCTATTTAAGCTGCTGCTTAAATAACTTTATTTAATGATTATTTCATACATTTTACTCTTGATATAAGCAAAATGTTAAAAATCATTCTTACACCTGCCCAAATCATCTCACCATACCGACCATGCGAGCTGTCCCATACCAACCAACCTAATAGCAAGTTGAGCAACAATTTAGGCAGCTTCTTGAATTACTTTTAACCGTCCCGGTGCCTCTTCTTTCGTCAATGCTTAATGCGTTGCTGATTTTAAATTTTAAATGTACCAGAGGCTAATGGAATAAATTCGTTGATAAATGGTATAAAAAAATTTTCGAGAATGATTATTATTGATTTGGAGATTTTGTTCATGGGCGATGTTGTAAATCGATCGTATAAATTACCTTTTAAACAGTACTAAATGATGCCACGGAATCCGGTTATGAATTTTTAGCTCTGAGCTAATTAGTGAATTTTCGTTGATAATTCCAGTTTTTCCTGAATGATAAATGTAATTAATTGCGCAAAACGTGGTTGGTATAATTAAAAAGTTACTCTCATCAAAATCAATTAGTCACAAAGTTAATATATGATGGATCGTTTCTACTTTATCGTATGGCAGATGGAAATAAAATTTGAACGGGTAGAGTTTTTTGGTCTATCCTTTAACTTCTACTCGCGCAATTGCTTGATGAATATTTGTGGAGAGCATAAAATATATGAATGTAAATTATCTATATATTTCTATAACTTATAGTCAGCAGGCCTAATCTTTTACCATCATATATGATTATATATTCTCCGAAATCGTGCTGGAGGCTGAGGAATTGCCATGGATTTAAAAAGTTACAAAAGCACGATTCGCCCTTAGAGGCTTCCTATTTTTAATGTTTTTACTGTAAAAGTATAAACTTTATATTCAACCAATCTGTCTGCTATTTTTACTGCCTTATATAACTGATATTGTGAATTTCAGTACCCCCTTCTGCATAATAATTACAGAAAACTATTTTTTGATTGCCTTTGAGCATATTATTTTTCTCTTGCCTTGACCTCTTCTTCTTAAAACCTTTTGTTACAGACTCCTCTGAATTAGATAGCTGCTCTCATCTCGCATAATGTGGCCAGTTTCTTTTCATTCAATATTAATGATTCAATCTGTCATCAGATTCTTTTAAGTACTATCTTCACAATTTTATGAAATATTTCCTAAGACACCTTTTGAGAAAATCGTTAAAAGCTGTCGCTACTCTTAATATTACAGTTAGAAATTAGAGATTGAGAACTACGAATAATCTCGAGTGGTTGCGTTGGAGGTTTCGAAGGCGTTTGATAGAGTTTGGCGTGATGGATTGCTCAACAAATTGCCCTCTTTTGGACTACCAGCATCTCTCTGCAGCTGCCTTGCTAATTTCCTTTAAAACCTATCTCTGCACGTTGCAGTTGATTGACAAATCTCAGACACATTCACCATTAATGCGGGAGTGCCTCAGGCGCAATACTTTCACCAACTGTGTTCCTCATTAATGACCTCCTGACTGAAACCAGTAATCCTGTTTACAGTTTTTCAGATGACAGTCTCCCAATTTAGATCAGAAAAACCTTTACCAGTGACTAAGACTTATCACCGCAGACAGAACCAGATTACAAGAATTAATCAAGATCTGGAGAAACTTCGAACCTGGGGCGACAGGAGTTTGGCACAGTTTAATGCAGCAAAAACCCAAGCAGCCACGCTTACCAAAAAAGCCAATACGGTGGGCCCTGACATCAATATGGCAGGATCGACCATTCCTTCATCCTCATCACTACTGAGTGTCTCGGTCAACAGCAATATATCCTGGCATGACCACGTTGCTGACATCGCAGAAACTTGGTGCGCTATTTCGCAACAAATAACTGTATACACCGCAGCAGCTGCTCTTGTTCATCAAAGCGCAAATAAGACCGTGCTTAGAATATTGCTCACAGATCTGGGGTGCCGCATCTAAGCACACCCTAACACTGCTAGATTCCATTCAGAAGAGAGCTGTGCGTCTCGTCAGTTACCAGGAATTGACCCGGGATCTGGATAGTCTGGAACACCGGAGACATGTGGCCGAGGTATATCTGTTTGACAGATATTTTCTCGGAGGATGTTCCCAGGATTTGCCCCGCATCATCGCGCCCCCAGCAACGCATGTCAGGCAGTCGCCACAGACGGTAAAAGCAAACCCTTTCGTTGTATAACTGGAAACGCTTTACAAGGACTCCATAGTCTGGTGCACTGCATCGCTGTGAAACTCACTCCCAGGACATCTGTTTCCTCTTAAATACAACCTACATCTATTTAAGAACCGTGTAAATCATCATTTTCGCACACACACCGCTCGTCGTGTGCCATGGGATCTCCCTTTAGTGGCTGTGCTACTGTCATAAAAAAGAGCCCTTAAGAAGATTTAGGAGATTCTGCTTCTATTTTACCAGGTCCTGCTGGTCTACTTTCGTTCATTCATATTGATGCGGTTTCTACCTCTTCTGTCGTGATGTCTTGGATGTTTTTATCATTTGTTTCAAGAAGTTCTGGAATGTAGTCTTCAAAAAGTTGTTTTGTACATTTTTCCCATTTAATTTCTTTCCTATTAATGATGACCTTTCCCATCATCAGCCATTTATTTTAATTTACAGCGACCATTGAAGGCTGATTTTCATATATAGGACTGTGCACCTACCATGCTGCGACCGTCGCTCGTCTTCTCTTTTTTCACAATAGGACTGGACGACCGCAACACGGTCGTAGCACAGTACTATATGTGAAAATGTAAATAAGGGCTGCAGTGCGTTTTATATGGAACATATAATTTTTTGATTTACTGTGACAAGGACACGGTAGGTGCACGGAAGGCGCACAGTCGGTGCACAGTCCTGTATATGAAAATCAGCCTTAAGTCTATCACGCTTCTGATGTAAGCAGATATCTATTACAGCACATTTTCTTCTTACTTCTTTTTTTTTGCTGCTTTTATTTTTCTTTCGATATTTTTTGTCAATGTTTTTATATCCCGTTCTGTTCGCCATTCTTCTTATTTCCGTCATTCAACTGTCTTTTATTGTGGTCTGGATGCCAAATATCAGTTTTAATAAATAAATAATAAATAAAATAAATATTATTTTATTCCAACAATAAAACAGGTATACAAACATATAGCCCGTAATTGTAGAAAACGTCAAATGTACATAAACAATAATATTACGACTAGCATATTTTTGTACATATATTACATACAAGTCAGTTAATTGTGTTAAAAATAAATATACAAAGAAAAAACACATCAAACTCAAAAACATAGATTACATACAGGTAAACAAACTATATCAAAATTATTAAACAATGAAAGAACACATTAAAATTAAAATCATGCCTAATAGTAAATGTTTAGCTCAAGAAATCTTGCACAGTGTAGCAATTCTTTTCAATTAGTACTTTTTTTAGTGTGCTTTTAAAGATTTCAGTTAGATGAGTTCTTAATGTCTTCCTTTAATGTATTATAAAATTTACATGCTAAGTACCTACATGAAGTTTCTTTGATGAAACGTGGACTTATGGGCATTAGGAAGTAATTGTTCTTTGTTCCTCGTATTATAAATATGTGCAGCTTGATTTTGTTGAAGCATTTGCTTGTGTTTGTTGGCAAAAATGCAAACCTTGAAAATATACAATTCGACAACTGTAAGAATGCCATTTCTTTTGAATACATCCCTGCAAGAGTCGATCGGAGATAAGCCCAAGATAATACGCACAGCGTATTTCGGTAGCAAGAAAACTCTGGTAACCTCTGAGCTTGCACCCCAGTTGATAATACCATAAGTCAAGTGGGAGTGTATATTACAGCAAGAAGAGCGTTTCTACCACAATAGTTTTTTAGTGATTTAAGTGCATAACAATTCCGTCTTAATTTAGCTGGAAGATCATCTACATGAGTCATCACTATGCCAGCGTAGGTTTTCATCGAATTTAACACCCAACATTACCGATGTTGTGGAGGCCGCGAGAGAAGAATGTTGATTCGGGAAAAGTAGAAAATTAGAGTATCTCTGCTTTTGTTGAAAAATTTAACAAAATTTGTCTTACTTCGACTTAAACAAAGATCATTTTTCTGGGACCATGTCACTGTACTATTAAAAACTTGTTCCGATAGATGTTTAAGAGTTTCCTCATCATTGCTTACAATTGTAATGTTAGTATCATCAGCATAGGATACCACATTTATGCCAGATGATATATTTTTTAAATAAGAAATTAGGTCATTTGAGTAAAGCAAGTAAAGAAGGGGTCCCAAAACAGAGCCCTGCGGCACCCCTTCTTTAATGGTTAAAAAATTGCTTTTTGAGCCATTAACTATAACATATTGTAGCCTATCACTTAGATAGGATTTGAATAGATTGTATGCTTGACCTCTGATACCATACCGTTCTAGCTTAGCTAACAGCATATCATGATTTACCATATCAAAGGCACGTGAAAAGTCGACGAATAGCCCCAAAACATGTAGATTTTTTTCGACTGCATTCACAGGCGTCCTTTGAAACTCACAAAGTGCACTCTCAGTGCTATGTGACTCCCGAAAGCCATGCTGAGAATCACTCAGAATGCTGTTACTTTCCAGAAAAGAACACAACTGCTGTTTAATATTAAGCTTAAAAATTTTTGAAATGCTTGTTAATAACCTTATACCTCGATAATTTTCATATTTATTAGTTGGCTTGGAAACACCGCATATTCACTGGACAAATTCACCAAGAAAGACAGGACACCACACAATGCAAACTTACATTTTTTTAAAAGAATGTTAGAGATAACATCATAACCTGTAGCATTGGAGTTGGAGTGGGCTCTATTTGGTCTTCAGTTTAGTAACTTCTCTTCGTCTTTTATTTCTTGCTCTATTTTTGTAAACTCTTTCAATCTTCTCAGATCACATTTGTTAGTTGGTTCTTTTAGCTTCTTAAATTTCCCCATTTTTTTATAGCAGTGGCACTCACACTAAAGGGAGATCCTATGGCGCTCGATGAGCGGTGTGTATGCGAAGATGTTTATTGACACGGTTCTTGAATAGTTGTAGGCTGTTGAGTGAGTTCTACAGTGATGCAGTGCGCCAGATAAAGGAGTTTTTGAAAAGTGATTCTCTAGGTGTTTCCAGTTGTACGACGAACTGGTGCTTTCTTGCCCTCTGTTTTGACTATCTGACAGGCGTTGCCGGAGGTGAGATGAGGCGAGCCAGATCCTGGGAACTTCTGCCATGAGAGTATCTGTAAAACAGGGACATCTTGGCCACATATCTGCAGTGTTCCAGACTATCCAGATTCCGGGTCAACTCCGGGTTGCCGACGAGACGCACAGCTCTCCTCTGAATGGAATCCAGCAACTTTAGAGTGTGCTTTGGTGTGGCACCCCAGATGTGTGAGCAATATTCTAAGCACGATCTTATTTGCGTTTTGTAGAGCAAGAGCAACTGCGGCGGTGTACACATTTTTTTGTTGCGAAATAGCGCACCAAGCTTCTGGGAGGCTGATTTGCGATATTAGCAACGTGGTCATGAAAGGACATATTGCTGTTGACCGAGACACCCAGTCGTTCGATTGACGAGGACGAGGCCCGCCGTAATGGCCCTCTTGGTAAACGTCGCTGTTGGGGTCTTTGCTGCATTGAACTGGACCA
>MU185197.1:263740-284839 GCA_016904865.1 Pissodes strobi
ATTAGGTATGAAGATATTTTTTGCATCAGTTCTCTTGATTCCTTTAAGGAGATACTTGTTTTTTCGTTTTACATTGGTTTTGCTATTCTTGTAGCATGTGTCTGCTGGTTCTTCAAGCCCATGGTAGCTTCTATGTCTTCTGCCGGGCGAGCTGGTTGTTGAAATGTATCTGCAGTTATTGCAGTTGCCTTTATAAGCTGTTCTGTGTATTGGAGTGGTATAAATCTACTTTCAGATTTTCGGAATACTTTTTCCTATTGATATATTTCCTTAAGAGGTTTGCCAGCATGCTAATTAGATATAAATACATTTTTTGCATCAGTTCTGTCTTGATTATGTCAAGTGGCTACTTGCTTTTTCGTTCTACATTGGCTTTGCTATTCTTGTGGCATGTTCCTGCTGGTTCTTCAAGCCCATGGTAGCATCTATGTATTCTGCCAGGCTGGCTGGTTACTGAAGTGGATCTGCAGTTATTGCAGTTGTCTTTATAAGCTGTTCTATGCATTGGTGTGATATAAACCTACTTTCGGATGTTCGGAATAATTTTCCCATTGACATATTTCCTAAACAGGTTTGCCAGCATGCTAATTAGGTATGAAGATATTTTTTGCATCAGTTCTCTCTTGATTCCTTCAAGGGGCTACTTGTTTTTTCGTTTTACATTGGTTTTGCTATTCTTGTAGCATGTGTCTGCTGGTTCTTCAAGCCCATGGTAGCATCTATGTCTTCTGCCAGGCGAGCTAGTTACTGAAATGCATCTGCAGTTATTGCAGTTATCTTTATAAGCGGTTTTATGTATTGGAGTGATATAAACCAACTTTCAGAATTTCGGAATACTTTTCCCATTGACATATTTCCTAAAGAGGTTTACCAGCATGCTAATTAGATATGAAGATATTTTTTGCATAAGTTCTATCTTGATTCCTTTAAGGGGCTATAGGCTTTTTCGTTTTACATTGGTTTTGCTATTCTTGTGGTATGTTCCTGCTGATTTTTCAAGCCCATATATTCTACCAGGCTGGCTGGTTACTGAAACGCATCTGCAGTTATTACAGTTGTCTTTATAAGCTGTTCTATGTATTAGAATGATATAAACCTCCTTTCAGGTTTTCGGAATATTTTTCCTATTGACATATTTCCTAAAGAGGTTTGCCAACATGCTAATTAGATATGAAGATATTCTTTGCATCAGTTCTGTCTTGATTACGTCAAGGGGCTACTTGCTTTTCGTTTTACATTGGTTTTGTGATTCTCGTGGCATGTTCTATGTTTACTTGAACTTGACGCCTTTATGGTGAAGTGATTTTGTATTCTCCCTTTCCTTCCATTAATTCCATCTGATTTGTAGTTTTCAATTACTATCAATTGTATAGTTTGGGGTTTCTGTTTTCACATTTTGATGCTTTAAAAATCAATTACAAATTTTGACTCTCAAATTAAACCAATGATAGTCAAATGGCAATCTATACTAAAAAAAATAGTTAATTACTAATGGGAATGGCATGAGCATGGATATAGATTTATAGGAAACTAATATGGTTTACAACGACGAGCAAAAGGGAGACACATCAGGAAAATGTTAAGTAGGTACTCTTAAAATTGATCTAACTAAAAAATATAGAAGGTTATAAGAATTATTGACATCTACTGATAGTCTTTCAAAGAGAAAGTACGAGGGAATTGGAAAAAAAAACAAACCAAAGATCCAGGAGCGAAGAAAATAAGAAGTTTCTCAAAATCTGAGAGTGTCTTTTAAGAAATGGAGAAACATAATCAGAAATATTATCGAAAGAGTCAACTTTTAGTCTAAAAATTAGCTCACTCCTTTTATTCTCCTGGTACTGGATGCTAGAATGAGCTTAGGCCTTTATCATTCTAGAATATCTGGCAAATGGCACTTTTACCAATTTAAAAGGCTGTAGCATCGAACCCACTTTACTTGAAACAAAACAGCTTGCACTATCATATTTTGTGCATTTTGCACTGTGGAAGCGAGGGCAAAAGAAGATGAGTTATTTTTTTTAAGAAGTTGAATTCTTCAATAATATTTTTGTCCAGAAATTGAGGGTAGATAGTTTTAAACGTAAGCACTGTATAACAATAAATATAAATAAAGTTTTTAATTAGCCGAAACAAGTTTTGTAGGTTGAAGCAAAGAATATTCTAGTTGAAGATACACATGCACCTTTAATTATTATTAATGTTGTTACTAGGAAAATTGCAATAAAAATATATTCTGTAGGACAAATAGTCAGATTAATTTCGCAAGTATGCATAATCAGGTGATAAATTCAACTTAAAGAATACCATTATGATTAGTTCATTAAAATAATTGAAATTAAAATATCAATGAGTAATCTTGTGGTCAGTTGCAGTAATAACTTTTCGAAATAATACAATTCAAATGCAAAAGCAAGTATCGTAAGTAGCATAAGTACTGCTGGGAATAAGGCATGCCACCATTTTGTGGTTTCAGTAAAAGGTAGAAAATTTTAATTACAATTAAAATAAGTCTATCTAAATCATAAAATATATAACAATTTGATTTCAAAATCGGTTTAAGTGTTGAGGATTGATGAAACGCTTCATCCGACCGAAGGCATCAAAAAAGGCCAGTAAATATATTTATATTGGGCCAGTACCTATAAAGATTGCAATTTAAATCATGCATAAAACGGAAGCTATAAAAAAGTTTCCCATTGATGCAAAAATAATTTCTCCAATATAACCTACAAATTCAAGCACCAAAATTTCACATGCTCGTAAAACGATCTGGTAGTTAATTAAGAGCAACCAAATTTCAAAATCGTGTTTAATGCAGTGTAACTTACACTTTGGCGCTTGGCATATATCAGGAAACCGTTGTAATTAGGTACAAGTGATAATGCCTCATTACCATTGAATCGTCGTTAATAACTACTGATGCCTATCAGGATTTTTAAAGCGGACCTTGTTCCTTTCAGCTCACGTGTTTATAGTGAATATTGCACTTTATTGCTTGCCGTTAACGAAGGTGCTGATGTGAAGCTTGGATATAATAATTGGAGTAAAACTCGTCCTCAAACCGTGTATGTAACTTATTATAGCAGCGAGATTTGGCCTGCTGATTTGGGAATATATTTCTCGAATTTTGATTCGCAATAATTCGAAGGCCCATGGTCACAGGTGCTTTATAATTAATTCGCTGTTGCCGTTTGACTTATTAACCGTCATGCCAGTTGCTTTGAAATGTGTATTCAAATAGAACAAGCGAGCCACTTTCAGACACTGCTCAGAAAAAATAGCGCGAAATGTATGTAAAACGCATACGTGGGAGTTGTGTAAGTTTTATCAGTTTTCAAGTTAGCTAATAATTTATCTATCTTCGTTTAATTCATTACCATTTTGCAGAGTAGCTTTAGCATGAAGTCATCATGTTATATTTACGTATAAACAAGAACATGGCTCTCTTCTCCTAGTTAAGGTTAACCAACGAGAAAGATCAATGCGCCTAATGCCTCTTATTTATCAATCATTTTAAGCGCATAATGATTCCAATAAGGCCAAACATAGTTTGGATTCCGTATAAGTATGGAACTAGGGAAGCATTATTCTTGCTGACAGTCTCCAAAATTGTCAAGAATACAACAAATCAATATATTATGTGCGCTTCCTTGTTTTCCAAAAAGCCTTGAATTGCGTATAGCATTTTAAATTAATAGAAGACCTATCAAACGAAAAAAATATATATTGAAATCAATCAGCAGTAGTTAGAGATAATGATATAAAGACAAATAATATGACGAAAACTCAGGACGTCAGGATTGGTTGTGCTCTCTCACCAAGACCTTTTCACTTCTCTCAGGTTATCTTCACAAAGAACTTGTGGGATAGAAGGGAGATATATGGATTGGATTAGTAATAAGCAGCTCACATGTCTTCAGATCATGACAGATGGCGTAATGTAGTCAGGAGAGCTATCCAAATTATTGAACCTCATTAATAAGGGTCACAACACATCTGTCAAGATGTTATGGCTAAGAAGAAGAAGTAATAATAAACACGTTGAGATTTGCGGGGATGATACGGTTATTTTGGTGGAGAGTATGGAGGACTTGAAAATATCTATATATAGAAAGAATACATACAAAGCGTCAACATCGACAGAACCGAACTTACGATAAAATCCAAAACACCTACAACGTACCCTGATTGCGAGTTGAACTGTGAGGACGAAATGCGTGTAAGAATTGAAACGGCATGATCTTTTGTTTCTAAAATGTAGAGCAGTGTTCTGTAATTAAAGAAATGTGGACTGAGAGCAAAGCTAGAAAAGAAGATAGAGGCCTTGGAGCTATGGTTATATGCTTCAAGAATTCATGCAGGAGAGAGCGGATGGAAGAAAAGGCATCCGAAGGAAGTAGAAATCCTAGCCGGAAAACATGAGACAATTGATGAACTGGATACAGAAGGTTTGATTCGTGTTGCTAAAGATGTAGAATCCTTTAAGAGGTGGTTGCCAACCTTAGTTAATGGGGAATCATAAGGAGTATAAGAGTGTTTGAAACCATTTTTGCTGGGTTAATGATATAAATAAATAATATTTTGCAAGAATACAATGTACTCCGATTATGAGTTGAAATGTGAGGATGAAACACGTGTGAGAATTGAAACGGCATAATCTTTGTTCAGAAAATGTAGAACAGTGTTCTGTAATTAAAGAAACGTAGTCTCTAAAGCCAAACTAGTTAAGAAGATTTGAGCTCTGATTATATGCTTCAAAAAATAATGGAGGATAGAGCGGATGGAAGAAAAGGCAACGGAAAGAAGAAGTTCTGACTGGGCAATATGATACAATGAATGAACTGGATAGAGAAGATTTGATTCGTGTTGCTAATGATATAGAATCCTTTTAGGAGGTGGTTGCCAACCTTAGTTAATGGGAACGGCATAAGGAGGACAAGAGTGTTTGAAACCATTTTTGCTGGGTTAATGATATAAATAAATATTTTGCAGGAATACAATGTACTCCGATTGCGAGTTGAATTGTGAGGATGAAACACGTGTATGAATTGAAACGGCAAAGTCTTTGTGTTTAAGACATAGAGCTGTGATCTGTAATTAAAGAAATGTGGACTCTGAAGCCAAACTAGTTAGGAAGATAGAGGCTTTTGAGCTTTGATTATATGCTTCAAAAAAATAATGCAGGAGAGAGCGGATGGAAGGAAAGGCATCGGAACTGGATATAGAAGATCTGTTTCGTGTTTCTAAAGATATGGAGTTCTTTAAGGAGGTGGTTGTCAGCCTTAGTTAATGGAGACGGCATAAGAGGGGCAAGATTTAAAACCATTTTTTAGCTGGGTTAATGATATAAATAAATTATATTTTGTAGAAATACAATGTACCACTATTGCGAATTGAATTGTGAGGATGACATACGTGTAAGGATTGAAACGGCATGATCATTGTTTCTAAAATTTAGAGCAGTGCAAGGCAAAACTACTAAAGGAGATAGAGGCTTTTGAGCTTTGTTTATATGCTTCAAGAAATGATGCAAGTGAGAGCGGACGGAAAAAGAAATCCTGGCTGGGAAACATAAGACAATGTATGAACTGGATACAGAAGATCTGTTTCGCCGTGCTAACGATATAGAATCCTTTTAGGAGGTGGTTGCCAACGTTAGGTAATGGAAATGATATAAGAAGAATTTGGCTTATTGATATAAATATATTATATTTTGTAGAAATATAATGTACCCCGATTGCGAGTTGAACTGTGAGGAGGAAATACATGTAAGAATTGAAACGGCATGATCTTTGATTCTAAAATGTAGAGCAGTGTTCTGTAATTAAAGAAACGTGGAGTCTGAAGGCAAAACTGGCAAAGAAGATAGAGGCTTTTGAGCCTTGGGTATATGCTACAAAAAATAATGCAGGAGAGAGCGGACGAAAGAAAAGGCATCGGAAAGAAGAAGATGTTCTGATTGCGAAATATAAGACAATGGATGAACTGGATACAGAAGATCTGTTCCGTGTTGCGAGAGATAGAGAATCCTTTTTGGAGGTGGTTGTCAATCTTAGCTAATGGAGACGGCATAAGAAGGATGGACAATAATGCTTAAAACCATTTTTCTGAGTTAATGATATTAATAAATTATATTTTGTAGGAATACAACGTACCCCGATTGTGAGGACGAAATACATATGAAATCGGAAAAAATTTGAGTAGTAGAGATTATATATTTTTCTGACAAATAGAGTAGAATATTAGCGTAGTGCAACCACCCGAATAAATATTGGTACGAATTTTTCTCCCTAGATTTCAACAAAATTTTAATTATCTATTAAAAATAAAGCGTATATTAAAGCTTGACTCTCAGTAGTTATAGCTTCAGCAAACCAGTAGCAAGTTGCTTGGATATCAACTAAAATACTTACTCTAAAATTATGACAATAAATGTTTCTAATATAGGTTGCTTCCTGGTACTGAGCCGACTATTTTACAGCCTAAGCAACTATAGTTATGACATATTTTCTTCTTTTCCTCTTCTATCCAAATCGGTCTTTTGACTGTGAACATTTTCGCATTACGTGGCCGAAATATTGATATTTTTATTTCATCAGGTGTTTTATTTTGAGAGATCTCTGCAGACTGGTACTTGTAAACTTAATATAAATTGGACCATGATTGCAAATTCTATTCTAATAAAATCTGCCGATGTCTTGTCTGCAGTAATGCGAAGAGAAATGGCTTGAAAATTGAAGAAATTCAGTAAGGAGTGTTCTTTATTTTTCAAAAGTATCTTGGCCCTTTTCACGCATACTGATTTCTGTTTTACCACAACCATGTGTCCCATTCTCCAAGAGTAAGTGAGTTTAAATATGTTTTTGTGTACATTGTTATATTTCCATTAATTACTGTGATCGAATATTTTAATATCTCAGTGCGCCGAGAACTTCCTGGCTTTTTAGGTCCTTCTTTGTAAAAAAAATCTGAACGGTGTTAGCAACATACACTTTTATCTGTTCTTAAATCATGTCCTCTCCAAACTTTTGAAATGATCTTGCATCCATCCTCCTCATATGTTATTAAATAATACGATGATGCAGTTTATGTAGAGAACATTATGAGCGATGGAATAGTACGAAAATGGGTTAGAGGTTTTAAAGATAGTCGCTAGAATGTGCTTGATGGGGAACGGAGCGGGTGACCTTCTGCCATTACTGCAGATTTGGTCCAGAAAGTTGATGAAAAAGTGTGGCGTGAAACAAACACTCTAAATCCTTCGCTATCTGAGGAGTTCCTGTAATAAATTCGAAAGGCTTAATATATATTCCATCTAATCTTACTATTAACGAAAGGAAGAGCTCATATTCCGTGAAATCCATTATGCTTCTTGGGTATCTATTTGAAGACAAAATACTAAAACCAGACCCTAACAGACTTGAACCTTTGCTAAAACTTCCACTTCTCTATTCATTATTCAAAATGGATCCCTTCTTTTTTCAAAAAATTAATCGACTAGTTTCCTGTAAAATATTCCCTTTGTCCGAACCCGCAATTGAAGACTTCGAGAGGCTTAAAAGGGATATTGCCAGATCTTCCGTCCATTTGTCGTCGAAGCTGATGCATCTGACCATTCTATTGCTGCTTCTTTAAGCCATTCATCCGTCGAAAAAAAAACCGTATGCTATAGTCGAATCCCTCAAAAAGTGGCGTCATTTTTTAATTGGACGTCATTTTCAACTTATCACTGACCAAAAATCTGTTTCGTTTATGTTTAATGAAAGGCATCGCAGCAAAATCAAAAATAAAAAGACACTTAGATGGCGTTTGGAGCTTTCTTGTTATAGCTACGATATAACATATAGCCCTGGCAGTAACAACACTGTTGCTAACACTTTTTCACAAGTTTGTGGAACCAGCAGGGAGAACACGCTGTACGATTTACATCAAGCATTATGTCCTCCTGGGGTCACGAGAATGAAACATTGAATCCGATCTAAAAATATGGCGTTTTCAGTAGAAGATGTGAGGTTAATGACTGCATCTTGCCCAATCTGTGCTGAAGCCAAGCCAAAGTCTGTTAAATATAATGGAACTCTTATAAAAGAGCAACTTCTCCTTTTGAAAGAATAATTCTAGATTTTAAAAGCCCACTTCCCTTTTCAACACGAAACAGATATATCTTAACTATCATTGACGAATTTTCTCGTTTTCCTTTTGCCTATGCTTGCCCAGATATGTCGGCAAACACAGTAACACTGTGTTTAAATCATTTGTTTTCTATATTAGGGATGCCCAAATATGTTCATTCTGATGTAGGATCATTATTTATGTCCTATGTATTAAAATAATTTTTATACTCTAGAGGGATAGCTCCTCCAGGAAATGGACGAACTGAACGATTTAATGGTATAATTTGGCAAACCATTTCTCTTGCTTTGAAATCAAGAGACCTAAAAATACAACAATGGGAGAAGTCCTAGAAGTCGCTCTTCATTCAATCTGTTCTTTATTGTGCACCGCTACTAATTCTACTCTTCATAAACTCATGTTTCTTCATGCAAGAAAATCCACAAATGGGACAGGTATTCCATCTTGGCTTACAACTCCCGGAAACAAGATCTTCATAAAAAAGTATGTTTGGAATTCCAAGTACGACCCTCTGGTTGAAGAAGTAGACTTGGTAGAGGCAAACCCCGAATATGTCTTGGTTCGACAGTCATAAGGTCGAAAAATAATCGTTTCCTCAAATCGCTTAGCTCCCCGTGGAGATAAGACTCTATTAGAAAATCGACCTGGAGAAACTCTAGTATCTAAAGCCTCAGACATTTCCGAGCTTCCATTATTTAAACATGCGGACCCTACTCCACTACCTCAATTATATTCGGATAAAGAACCGTCAAACTCCAAACTTTCATGCGACTCCAAGGTTATTGATTCTGTTGTCAACAATGATCAAGAGAGTCCGTATCCAAAGCTTAAAGAACAAAAGGCAGATAAAATAAATCCTAGTAGATTAAGAAGGCCCCCAAGGTGCTTAGAAGATTACGTCCAAAATGAAGCTGAGGATAATGTAATATATTCGAAAGTCCCTGTATATTTATTTTACCTTAATCCCATATATTGTTCTACCTTGTTTAGTATTTTAATATAGTCAATGTAACCTATTATTTGTCAACTTTTGTATGTGTATTTCTTGCTAATTAAATTGTAGTAGCCTTATATCAAAAGGTCTATAAGTTACTACAGTTTCCAAGAAGCTCTCAGAAGCATTATCTATGCCGAACACTTAGATTATCGAAAATTGTGCTCGCGCTGAGTACCTAAAAGGTAGTGGGTTGGCATTCCTCGATCGGTACGATGCGGGCTAGACTATGCATGCAGCTGGAAACCCACTCAGGTGCAACCAATCCCGAAGAAAGGCAAAAATCGATTCAAAATAACTGTCGTCCAATTTCCTTAATTCCCATCATGTCCAAAGTCATGGAAAAACTGTCAAAATATCTCGAATCGGTAGGCATCACAAGCGATCGCCCGTATGCTTGCGCAAGCACAGATCAACGGGAGATCTCCTGACTTACGTGATCAACCTGTAGACCAAATCCATCGAGAGCTACAGCGAATCTCATGCAGTGGCTCACAACATATTCAAAGCATGACGAAAGATTAAGCAAATTTACAGCAAGCGGCCTACCACCACCACTACTTCTATGGCTTTCCAATTTCTTAAGGGATCGAAGCATCAGAGTTGGTATTGATGGACATCTATCGGAGGAATTTAAAATTTATGCCGGGGTTCCTCAATGGTGTATATTATCGCCCACACTATTCCTGCTCTATATCGACGATATCCTCATTCATGCCAACGCGAGCGAGAAAATCAAATTGCTGCCATCAATGAGGATATGGACGCCAGCGTGGAATGGGGTGAGGAAAACAATGTCCAGTTTAATGCAAGAAAGACCTAAGCAGCTGTTTTCTCAAAGAAAACAAATAACGCAGGACCTGACTTATCAATGACAGGACAAACACTGACACTCTGGCCTCATCCATAAGCTTGCTGGGCATCAACATAGAAAACAACATGTCTTGGCTTAATCACGTCACGAAATTGCCAATGCAGCAGCATAAAAGTTAGGAGCATCCTATAGAGCAAAAAAGTTTTATACACCTCATCATCTCTTACTGTTCTATAAGGCCCATATAAGACCATCCCTGGAATACTGTTCCCATGTATGGAGCTCGGCCGCCTAAAACCTACTCAAGATATTGAACTCCAGACAGAGGAGAGCAGTCCGTCTTCTGAATGACTCAGAGTTTGACTAAAGACCTTGACAGCCTTGAACATCGAAGAAAAGTGGCCGACTTATCTCTTTACTGTCTAAACTACTATGGAATGTGTTCCCACGAGCTGGCACTTATCATTTCTCCCAGAGTTGTGTTAAACAAAAACACTCGTCAGTCACAAGCTGCCCATTCACATGGGCTCCTTTATCTGAAGGGTTGCCTTCGCTCAGGAATGGACTTCCGCGTAACGACTTTCCCGAAAACTAAAACCTACAGCATTTCGAGCCCAACATGCACCATCTTTTGCTCGGAAAGGAGGTGTTGCTGGTGGATTTTTTGCCTCGTGGTGACACAATAAATTCCACGGCTTATTATGAGGCCTTAAAAACTGCACCGGACAATCCAAAACAGAACGCGCATGATAATGCCGGCCACACGCGTCTAATTAAATACAAAACCTCAGCACGTAATTTAGCTGGAAACAACTTAATCACCCTTAGTACACTCCTGCGTCCAGTGACTACTTATTTCTGCAATTGGAAAAACATCAAGCGGCTGTGTTGCAGTGATTATCAAGTCCGACGGCAGACTTCTAAGACGACGGGATTCAAAAGCTTGTTACACGATATGACAAGTGTCTTATTATTGTTGGCAATTATGTAGAAAACTAGACTAAAGTACATGCTTTCATGTAAAATCGAAATTGTTAAAAATAGTGAATTTCTTTCTTTTATATTTCATTTTAAGAAACATGTCTCGTGTTTTCTTGTGGGGTCTCTGGGTCTAGTGGTACTGCTAGACCGTCGTTTCAGTCTTAATTCTCGTCAATTTTTATCCCGAAATATATCATTTCCGATTTTAAGTTTTCTAAATCATAGATAGCTTTTTTCAGTCATCCTTAATTATATTTTGATTTCTTCTTTTTTGCTGAGCTCTTTTCGAAAGCTCCCCTGGATGACTCAGTTTTTGCTGGATTTTTTAACATTTTTGTGTTGTCTTTCTTCTGTTATTCATTGCCAGACTTTTTAATATCTGAACAGTTTGTTTTTTAAATAATTTCCTGTTGGTAAAAATTCATTAATTATGAGGCGAAGCACATTCTGAAGGAAATAATGAGACTCGTTTCTATAAAAATGTTTCTTATCACGTCCCGCGTTTTGGTTCTCGATATCTGATAGTACTTGTTGTTTAATATATATGCAGATCATGGAATATCATTAATAATAGCATTCCTCAAGATGTTTATTACGTCAACCTAAATATCTCAACTGTATCACGTTTAAAGCATAGAAATTATCACTTAATAACTTTACCGTAGTTATTACCTTTCAAGGACACTTGTGCCAAGGTGGCACGTCAAATAGTGCAAAATGATGATATAAAATACCAAGAAGCGTCATTAGCCGTGATACCCTGTATAAGGCATATCAGTAATTACACGTTATTAGTATTAACTTGTCATGGTGAAGAATAAATAACTGTATTTGGTTTATAATTTATTTATTTGCATGCATATTCTTCACAGACCTTGCGACCACCTTTAAGTGTTCGGTGGGATTTTAAAATTATCTCATAGTTAATTTTGACGTATTAATTGCTTTTCTTTGTCCGTGTCATAACCCTGGAAAGTGTCACATTTTTTGCTTGAGAAAATTTATTTATGTATACGGTGCCTATGCAGGGTCTTCACGCATTAACAGTTTTGTAAATTTTCCGTCAGAGGTTGCCCATGAAAAAAATTGTGAAAAAAGACGGACACTCTATATATGACAATGTAAAGCTGTTAAAAGTATTCTTAATTTCTTGATTAAAACATTACTTTTGCTATACCATTTAAAATATTTACGCTAACTAGGTTGTGACTCATGTGCCATCTAGCAACTTATGACTCAAGTGCCATTTTAGAGAAAGAGGTGCTTCCTCTTTAATTTAAACTATTGTTCCATCATCCTAAAGTTGAAACTTATTGTGATTCCAATTATTTGAATTTTGATGAGTTAGGTACACTCAAGGCTGTAGCCCATAAGTCCCTAAACTAATCTAATCTAATCTAGGTCCACTCAGTGAAAGAGTGAAGTGAGGCCAATGAAATTGAATATCTGGCTCTGCATGACTTCATGTGTTCAACAGGCGTTAATAAATTATACAGTCATTTGACTTACCTTTAAGGTAATGCTTTACCAATATAACATCTGCTTCACCCAATGTGCTCTAACATAGATTGATTGATTCCTGGAAAAAGTTCAAATTGAGTACGTTAGTTGGCATGAGAATGACCCGAGATATGTAATTAATTTTCTAATTATCATTAATAAAGGAGTATTAGTTTTGCAAACCATACGAGCATCGATCGTCAGGAGCGACAACTAAGCTCATACTTTCAGCTTTTCAGAGATACTTTCTTATGATTAGAGAGCAGTGTAGTTATTGAGCAAACTAAATCCTGTTTAAAATTATCTTTTCCATTGTTCATCTACGTTAATAAAATTTAGTGCTAAGAAGCCTACTTGTAATATTTTGCTCTTCTGTTCTCATGTACAAATATGTTTTCACTTATTCTAATAAGCTTGTAAATTTAGCGTAATAGGCAATAGAGGAAAACAGATATGTGCTAGGAAGATTTTAATGACAATATCCACAGGGTAATAAATGTATGTAAATTTTGTACACACTTTTACTTGTAATAAACTATATTTATTTACGACCACTTAAATAGGAACCTAACAATTTAAAATTACACGCTGTAGAATGTTTGATTCGTCATAAATTAGGAGCGACTGATTTTCTGGTTTTGCTTCAAGAGCATCTTCAATATGGAAATTAATTAATCCGGATAAATCTGCATTAGCTCCAATATTGAAAAAGTTTTTTTATTTTATTTTTATATTTCTGTTTCAATTGTATCGTTTATAAAAGTTGGAGAGCCTATAAAAAACTGAACATTTTATCACATGGTTAGGCAGGAAAATCGAGAGCAACTTGCTCGCAGAATATCGATTAAGTTGACTATATTATATAGATATCGATTTTTTTTCTGATTATGTAGACGATTGTTACAATGCAGCGTTGGGTATTAAGGCCTTCTATATGTGATTAAACCTAAAATAAAATATATAATGTTTCAACTGAGAGACTTTTTTTTTCGCGATATCACAGTAATTTTTAGCAAAGTCCAGGCCAACAACAACGAATAGCAGACAATTCAGGGAAGCATTCAGAGAAAGAATAGCATTGAAGGGAGTTGGCGCTGGTACCCGCCTCTGCCACTGCACCCTATACAGGTATATTGTAGCACTCCGATCCATGCTTAGAGGGTCTTCTCCAATCTGGTCTTCCCAATCAGAGTTCACAACTGGAGCAACGGCTCCTCTATATACTTTGCAGGCCCGTGTTTGGTTTCTTCCAGCCTTGCATACCTGAGCCTGCAGAGAGCCTCACACTCGCACCACACATGTTTTGGAGTTTCCTCCTCCTCCTGCGATTTCTCTGAAGTAGATCTGCCGTGACTTTTGGGGAGCCGTGTTTTATGAACTGTAGGTGCCACGGTATTTGTATCCACCAGTTTAGAGTTTGTTTATCTATCCAGCTTTTAACTGCTGTATTGAAGACTCTTCCTGCTATACCGCAGTAGGGCTCAGGTTCCAACGTAACCTTAGTTGCGCCTTGTTTTGCAAATTTGTCGGCTTCCTTGTTGCCTTGGAGGCCTTCATGTCCCGGAACGCACGCAATGGTGAGCTTATTGTTACGACTGACCTCTTCAAGGGCATGTATGCAGTCTTTAACTAGTTTAGATCTGACCTTGTGTGCACTAACTGCTTTTAAGGCGGCCTGACTGTCGGAGTATATGACTACCCTCCTTTTTCTAATGTTCAAATTCTCTATCTCCATGGCGCTGTGTTGAATTGCCGCGACCTCTGCTTGGAACACTGTGGCTCGGCTGCCCATGTTTATGGAGTTATTTGACTTTGGTTTGTGGACCCCGGCTCAAACCTCTTTACTGGTTAGAGCCGTCGGAATATCATGCTTGATCTGCTTTTATAGGAGGTCCCCCTCCCATTCTTCTCCGTCTACAATTGCTACTGGGAAGGGTCTACCAAACCCATAGGAGGGGGTTGTTTCGTCTGATGGCATTTCAAAGAGATACTTGATTTCCTCGCTGTCCTCTAGTTTCCAGCTTGTGGGCCTTTCCCATTCAATGATGGGCTTGTTGCCTTGCTTGATCCGGTATTGTAACATTCTTACGTTCCCCTGTATGAAGATATGTAATGGATGTAGATTTAGCAGGGTTTCCAGTGCTTCAGTTGAGGTTGCTCTCATCGCTCCCGAGACGCACAGATATGCCAGCATTGGTAAGCCTTCTAGTTGCCTCATTGCACCTATTTGCGTGGCATTTATGTCCCAGGCTATAGAGCCATAGGTTAGCATGGGCCTTATGACCATTTTATACAACCAGAGATTGAATTCGGGGCTCAGCTCCCAGTTTCTCCCGTAAAGTGGCCTGCATCTGCCTAGTGGAATTCTTGCTTTCTGAGTGACCTTGCCAAGATGCGTTCCCCAAGTCATATCTGTCAAAAGTGACACCTAGGTATTTGACTTCCTTGGAAAAAGGAATTATTATCCCGTTGAGCATTGGATCTTTAAGATCCTTTAATGCTCCTTTCTTTGTGAATGGAACTATTGTGGTTTTCAGCGAATAGAAACGTAATGCAAATATCAATCAAGCGAATAATTTCTCGCGTACTAGCCTATAGATCTGGAGATTTTAGAATTGCTCGATTTTTTAACTCAGGTCACTCAGCAATAATACTTACCCCGAGTGAAACGGTAATTAAAAATAAAAATATACCATCCTTAAAATGCTTAAGAAATGATAGGATGAGCTTTATGGCAGAGACAGAAAATAAAGCCTTGAATATCCAACTAGCAACATAGTGCTCCATTCACACGTGAATAGATATGTCTTAAATTGCGTAACAAGACAATCACCCCCCAGAGATGTAGCCCTACAAAACCACCATACGGACATTTACTCCCATAACAAACACCCTCCGTATCAAACATCCCCCGTACTACATAACACCCCTCCCCCCGGATGTCGGAACGGTTGCCTCCCCTAAGCCCTAGAAAATATCTATTAGATTAACCTAACAAACATTTAAAAATTTCTTGTCGACTTTGGTTTTAGTGTTAAAATTTCGGATTGCCCCCCACCCCTCTCTAGCTCACAAGCTGGCTACGCCCTTGTAACCCCCCGTACAATAATACAGACGCAACATATTAAGCCCCGTTTTTTCTACAAGTTTAAAGAGGTATTTTTTAAATTGCGGAAATAGATAGCTTTTGTAATACAGGCTAGTAGGGTTAAGGGTTACATTTAGTTTGTTTTCCTCTCTTTCTGTAATATATATCAGTAGCGTTTGATCGGGTAGTTTCGGTTAGTTATTATTTTTTTTTATGTTAGGCACGCACAAAAGGAAGATTCTTTACGAGCAGTGCACGTGTGCAGAGAAGACGGTGGAGCTTGGACTTGAAGCGCTGTAAGGCGTAGTTTTCGGGAAACTCGTTACTCAGAAGTGCATTCCAGAGTGAGGCAGATCGCCAGGTAAAGGAGACCCGTAACAGCGACGTCCTTCGGTAGTAGTATCGATAGGAAAGATATAGGTCAGCCACTTTTCTTAATTATTACTCTACTGTGAAAATATTCTCCTAGGCTAGTAGGGCTTGTGTCCATTTGCTTTAATATTTGAAAAATGTATTTTTTTTCTGTACAGGGTGTGAGTGACTGGGGAGTGTTTTTGATGGCTACATTTTTGACAGACAAAATTATTTGGTACGGTGGAATTTCGTAGGGGGGTATTTGGTACGGGCGGTAAATATTCGGCGGGTGGTTGTCTGGGAATACATATCCGATTTTCCGGGTGGTACTTGTCCTCTCTCTCTCTCTCATCTCTCTCAGGCTTAGTCTATCCACTGGATATAGGCCTCTCTCATATTGGACCATCTTTCTCTGTTTTGGGCGACCTGGTACCAGTTGAGCCCAGCGAATTTCTTCAGGTCGTCGTACCATCTTTGCTGCCGCCTACCCACATTTCGCCTTTCGCCCCAGGGTTCCACCTCGTAGTATATCCACTCCAGTTCTCAGTGTACCTCGCGACGTGTCCCGCCCACTGCCATTTTAATGAACTAACTCTAGATATTATGTCGGTCACTTGTGTTTTCTGCCTTATCCACTCATTGGTTTTGTGGTCCCTTAGTGATATTCCCAATAACTTGCGTTCGATTGCCCTCTGATGTACTCTTAGTTTGTTAATAGTTTTTTTGGTAATGACCCATGTTTCGGAGCCATATGTTATTATTGGGAGAATGCATCCGTTGTAAATTTTTGTCTTCATTTCCATGGGGATTTTCATATTTAGGATGTGTTTCAATTTACCGTAGATCGCCCAGCCTAGTCTGATTCTTCTGTCAATTTCTAGGTCTTGATATTGTTTGTCGAAGGAGATTATTTGGCCTAGGTATATGTACGATTCGACTTTTTCAATTGTTTGTCCGTGAATTGTGATTGTTGTTCGTTCTGTTGTTACATTTGTCATGTACTTTGTTTTTGTACTGTTCATTTCTAGTCCTACTTTTCTCGATTCTTCTTGTAGTTGTTCAAGCATCTCTGTGAGTTTCTTCTTCGTCCTTTGCAAATAGTACAATATCGTCGGCAAATCTGTGGTTTTGTAGGTGATCGCCTTGGATGTTAATTCCTTTTCCTGTCCAATTCAGTTCTTTGAAGACGTCCTCAAGGACCAAGGTGAAAAGTTTTGGCGAGATGATGTCACCTTGTTTAACACCTCTTTCGGTTTTGATTCTATTCGTGGTTTCGTGAACTCTTATTGTCATTGATGATTTTTTGTAGATGTTATCAATTAGATTTATGTACCTTTGGTCTATTCTTGCGTTTCTGATTGATTTCATTTTTGCCTAGCTCTCTATTGTATCAAAGGCTTTTCTAAGGTCAGTAAGTGCCATCCATATCGGTATGTTATATTCCGACGTTTTTCCTAGTATTTGTCGTACTATATGGAGATGTTCGGTAGTGCTAAAGTGGCTACGAAATCCGGCCTGTTCTTTTGGCTGATATATGTCGAACTTATGCCCAAGTCTGTTCGTTATAATTCGGATGAATACCTTGTAGATTTGGGATAGAAGGCTGATTGGTCGATAGTTTTCAAGGTTAGTCGGGTCACCCTTCTTCTATATTATTGCATTTTCCCAGTCTTTTGGGATGCATTCTTCCGATAAGTATTTATTAAATAAGTGTACTAGTTCTTCCTTGGCTTTCATGTTCGCCTCTTTCAGCATCTCTGGCAGGATGTTGTCTTCACCGGCTGCCCTGTTAGTTTTCATCTGTGTTAAGGCTTTTTCCAATTCTTCTCTTGTTATATCTGGTAGTTCCTCTGAATTGACGTTGATTATTTTGTTATTCTTATTTGTATTTTCAATGTTCACAGTTTCGTTGTATGTCTTACTTTCATAAAGATCCTTATAAAATGATTCTATCACTTGCTATATATTTGCTCTATCTTCAACTAAATTGCCATTTTTATCTTTTAATTTTATTATTTCTTTGTTCTTTGTGTTTTGTCTTTTAAATATTTTTAGACCTTTGTTGTTTTCTATTAAGTTTTCTACCTGTCGTATTTTGTTTTTCATTATATCTTGCTTCGACATTTTTACATATTCCACGGTGTCTCGTTTTCCATCTTTAATAAGTTGTCTCCTTTTCTCTAAAAGTTGTTTCGTTTCGTTTGACAATTTATTGTCTGTTGTCTTTGGTTCTTTGGCTAGATTCTCTGCTGTATCTTTTATACCTCTTGCTATTCTTCTATTTGTACTGTCAGGGTCTTCATTGGGTTGTCTCGGGTTTTGAGAAAAGTTCTGTTGTAAGTGTTTTTTATATAAGTCTGTTTGTTGTTTTAGTTTTTCTACTTTGACTTTGCAGCTCTTATTTTTTTATCTTTCTAGCTCTTTCCAATCTTGTATTTATGCAAGATGCAGGGTTCTTACCATCCTGTGGTCGCTGCCAGTTGTGAACGGGTTGACGACGTCCACATCCTGTACTATATGTTTGTGTCTTGAGATGATAAAATCAATCTCGTTCTTGGTCCATCCGTCTGGGCTTCTCCACGTCCACTTTCATTTTTCCTTCTTTTGGAAGAAAGTGTTCATTAGATAGAGTTTCTCGTTTTCTAGAAAGTTGGTGAGCATTTTCCCTCTTTCGTTTCTTGTTCCGATGCCAAACTGTCCTATGTATGTTTCTCTTGGGTCTGTGTTCTCCCCATTTTTTGCGTTAAAGTCAACTCCTATGATGACTTGTGATGTTCTGTTTTCACTGAGGGCTTTTGATATGTCGTCGTATAAGAAAGTGGGGGCATATATCTGGATGAATTTAAGAGTGTGTGTTTTGTTGATACTAAGTGTTATGTATAATACTCTGTCTGATATTGTTTTCAGAGTTCTAACTTTTGACACAATTCTTTTGTGAACTAAAATTCCGACCCCTCCTGCATTTCCTTCTTCGGGTCCTTTGTGGAATAGGATATACCCGGACTTTAGTTGTATGCATTCTTCTTCTCCTTTGCGTCTCGTTTCGACTATACCTAATATGTCCCAGGTAACCTTTTCGAGTTCATATTCTAATTCAGCTAGTCGTTCCTCAGTTCCTATCGATCGTGCGTTATAAGTCGCTATTGCAAATTGGCACTTGCAAAAGTATTTAATTGGAGTAATATTAAATTCGACTGATAAACTTTTTTCAACTTTCAAATGGGCTATTCTTTTGGTTTATTTAGCTACTGAGAACATTTTTGATGAAGAACAGCAAATTCAGCCAAATTCGTTCGAATAGTCAGCTGCTTCAATTTCATTTCTTTGCACACTGACTGGATTAGGTTATTAGCTGTAGATATTTTTGAAATTTTGAGATTATGCCATTGCCTCTCTGAGACAATCCCATTTTTGTAAATTATTGCATTATTCTAGCTCAGCTTTCCAGTTTGTAATCCAGTGCAAACTGCTTGGCTTAAACCATTAAAAACACAATGATTGGTTTATCCTTGCTTTAATATTTTAAAGGGTCTGGCATAGACATGCTTGAAAAATGTTGGTAATTTTCGATAATCCCTGATTGTTCAATTATAAAGGGCTTTTTCATGTCAGACAATTGACGATAATAAACTAAAGATTAACCATAAATTAATATTCTATAGTTTTAACCTAGCAGTTTGGCATTTGTATGCAAAGAGTTTGGTTAAGGCAGGAAAATTTGCAATAATTTGCCATAATAGGGTTATCTCATAAAGTCAACATGAAATTTCCAAAAAACGTCCGGAGCGACTAATCTGGGATAATCTTAGTTGAATTTCTCGTGGTATAATAAGACCCCTGTATAATTGACATCAGAATAAAAATGTCACGAAATTGTACTCGAATGTGTAAATGAGAGATTCTTTAAAATAAGCCATTTTTTAGACGGTACCCATTCATATTTGGAGTAATCTAAAAGTACAAGCTGAGCAGTTTGTGAGCATCATATAAATGGCTGCATGGCGTACAATTACTCACCAAATATAACATAGTTAAGGAGACAAGTAAAATAAAAATTAGAATTGCGGAACTATAACTTGGAAAATTTAATAACAAATGAGACAACTAATTATTTCATGTGAAAATTGTTCAGTAAAATGAACACAGACACCAGAGAAGTGCAAATTATAAAAGAATTTATTAAATCTAACGAAACTCAATCTGAATTGACAGTAGAGCTGTATATAAATGAAGAACAAGAAGCTATTCCATTCGTCAACCCTAAGGAAGTCGTTAAGGAAATAAAACCCAAACTGAGTCCCCATATAATTAAATACCGGTTAAGGTAAAATTGAATGCGAAAAACATACCGCAGCTAAAAAAATATTTAAAAATATGAGGTGGGGCCCAAAAACGTTCATCAGTAAGTACCTACTCCAGTTAAAACTGGCAAACTAGCCACGTACTCGTTTTGATGTTGGTTCTGACTTTTGTTGGAAAACTAGTTAATATCGATACATTTTAAATCTGTCATGGTCAAGGCAATATTTGATACTGTGATGTATTTTGATTTGCTAATGAGCCTTATAATATGTACTTTATTTAAAGTGTCCAATAAATCAATGAAAGTCCAGGAGTAGAAAAAAAGTTATTAAATAGAAATACCTATCATGATAACGAGACATCCCAATTCTCTAAATAAAATTACTAAACGACTAAATGTATCCGGAACACAAAATAAATTATTTAAATGCCACGAAAGATATCTTGCTAATGTAAAAACCCATTCTGTCTAGCAAAATGTTCGGGCCGTAAACTCTTGTAGTAATTTGTAACAGTCAATTATACGGCACTTCTTCCGAATTAATGTTAGAACTGCACCTTGCTTCGAATGTCTAACATAAAAAGTTTTAAGGTGTTTTTCATCATTCATTAAGCACCCAGAATTTAGAATTCAAGAACAAACCGCCCAGAACAGTTTGTTTCGTTCCTTTTTAGGAAAAATATGTAAAACTGTTAGGTAGATACCCAACTTAGCCATGGGTACTTTATCATTGTCCCGCCTTTACGCATGATCTCTAAAGTGGAATAATAATACGTTTATGCTAAACGTATATTAGAAACGGATGAATACGAGAATGAAGAAAATTCCATGGTAACTAAAAAGCCTATAAACCCATTGTGGAAAGTTTTACAATTGAGTCTTGCGGCACACGTCGCACAGTGTATGATATGGCATTCATGGTCAAAATT
>MU185198.1:7712-30194 GCA_016904865.1 Pissodes strobi
TAGCTTTAGGTCAAAAAGCAAGTATCTTAAGGCATCTATTTATTAATAAAATCATTTAGAATTAAAATATCATGTCATTTATTTAGTTATCTTAGGTTTAGGTGGACGCTTATTAGGTACCACCTTAGTCCGTAGTATATAGGTATTTATTTGGAAATATGTATATATTGTTTATGGGTATGCCTTAGGTGAGTTACTGTTAGTTGAGCCCCCAAAGCGAGCCGAGGGCCATGCGTGAAGTGAAATATTAGTTTAATGATAAAAAAAAATGAGCTAGTCTGCTAGCACTCGAGACTGATGTGTAAACATATACATAAACGGCATAGGTTGTAAAAAAAATGACAACAGCACGTTGTGTTCTCAAGCGGTCACCCATCCAAGTGCTATCCACATCCGATGTTGCTTAACTTCAGTGAGCGGACGAGAAGTGGTATTTTCAACGTGCTATGGCCGTTATCCATACATTTTAGCTTGTTCATAGAATAAAAACAAACACATTCGCATTTATAATATTAGTTAGGATTCTTTAATAATACTTACTGGCAGCTTCTGAGTGCACAAATTCGACACGAAAAGCTAATGTCACCAGGAATAACATCAACATGAACATATGAACACAACTTATTTACCTAGTAATCGTGGGCCGACATCATTTGATTTGCGAAAGTCAATAACCAACTTTTTCAAATTTTAGAAGAGGGCTATGACAATATTGTTTTAAACGTCCCATAATTTAAAATAATAATATGCTTTCTTATCGTCTAAAATCCGTTTAAAAACGATTTTAAATGACAAAATTGCATAAAATCCGAAAATTCGGACTTTTTTAGGCCGATAGCCGTGGCTTCGGAAGAATTTGTCGTGGATTTTGAAGCGAAAATTCATTTTAAATTCAACCGTCCCTTAAAAATAAGCTGTGCTATGGATCCAAATACACTGCTAATATAATAATTAAAAAATAATACTTTTGACGGTTCGTTTAATTTAAAATATGCTTTTTTATCGTCTAAAATCCGTTTAAAACGATTTTAAATGGCAAAATTGTATAAAATACCGCCCTAGCGGCTAGATTTGGTTTGCGCATTTCCGTCCCATTGGCCGAGATTTACCTCATAGCGCCGCGTAAGATGTTTACACATCAAAAATAAAAAGCATGTACGGGAATCAAACCCGGGCCGCCGCGTAGTATCAGAAACACAGCATCCAACCACTGAGCTACGGAACCACTACTTGAGATCAATACGCTGGATCATAAAGATAAAGTCAACAGCACGGGTAATAAGTTTCGAAAAGAATGCGATAAAAAATTTTGATTTCACTCAGCCCCTATCAAAAACAAGAGTCTAGCGACCCGACCAAATTTTCGATGCCAAAGGCCACCTATACTACATAGGTGGCCTTGCGTGGAATATATTCACAAAGAAGGGGGATTTTTTGTGAATGTATTCGCGGAAACACATGCAAGCTACTGTATATCGACTATAATACGGCTTTTATTAAATATATCCTGGTTTATACTTAAATAAAGAAACATATTTGTGGTCCGGGCAACGTCGACTGGAAAAAAGTATTTGCTGCGGAAAATCAATGTTTGAGATAAATTATTTCAAATAAACGTCACTTTGTTTTTTGAAAATACTTAGCATTTTTTTATTTATCTTTGTGGGGTCACCGACGTTGTCAAATTTGAAAATCTGGTTTACTGGTTTACATCATTCGGTAGAGCACAGTTTATACCGTACCGAATGGTATAAACTGTGGTAATAGCACGATATAAATAAGTATATGGTAGGTTTACTGGAGACAAATTTCCAATTTTGCCGACATCGTTTGGTGACGGGGCGAATCCGTATCAATCTGGTTCGTGGCCACTGGTGCCCACCGAGGGCCCGCCACGAGGGACAGAGTGTGGAAACGGCCAGAGATTGTGTGCTTTCGAGTCGCGTTGTCTTATAATAACCGAGGAAAGCGCATCAGCGAATACTTTTTGAATCTCTCCCCACAGACTGCTCGCGCTGCAGGGAGAGTATTTTTACCGTGCTGTGGCTTTTGCGTTTGATGCAAAAACGTCAAACGATTTTGTTGAGTGGGTTTACTCGATATTATTTGTAATATGGTAATAGTGTGGATTCGCGTCTACCTACCACAATTTTGAGCCTTCACGCATGCGTACACGCTATTTCCTGTATTTTTCAAAGTTAGTTTTGTTTGGTTGCGCCCCCCGGAACGAGCGAAGCGAGCGGAGGGACACTCGTAAAGTGAAATATTAGAACAACCATAGACATTTCTATGAGAACAACACTGGAGTGCTGCGAAATGCGCAGGTCCGAAGGTCGAAAATTTGTGGTAGGTAGATGCATATATTTAATACTCGTTTAAAGATCCTTTACACTATGTATTAGAATGAGAACGGGTCATTGTCTCTATCCTCGGCATCTTCACAGGCTGGGAATCGCTGATTCTCCGGACTGTGAATGTCGTGAGGACGGTAGTTTACTACATGTCATGTTAGAATGTAAGAATACACAACCTAGCCTATATGACATGTTGGTCAGAGATAACGTTCCCACCCCAATTTCACTTGATTCTCTGCTTTATAGACCAAAAATTTCCAATGTTAGAACAATAATAATTTTTTTTAGATTGAATAACATAAAGCTTTAACCTTATAATATGTTTGATGGTATCCCTACTTTTAGAACCAATCCTCTTGATCCGAAGCAGTATTTCAATGTCTTTAGCTCCTCCACTGCTCGGGAGCGAGAAGGGTGACATCCTTTGTTGTGCTATCTGTGTTATTAACATTGATTTTTCTGCAACAATTATAGCATACGCAATAAGGACAGGGGTCATACTCCGACGCGATTTCAGTCCGAATAGTTACATAACTCAGTCTGGCTAAATACCCATGGTAGAGGCCATAACAGAAGGAAAAAAAAAATCGACCCTTCCTATTAGTCGATCCATCTCGTATTACGATATGTCTGCGTAATACAATTGATTTCTGTCAAGAGCTCTGGTGGTGTAGAGGTTTAGATCGTTGGGTCTCATCTGGAAAACGCGGGTTCGAACCCCGTTGCATTTTTTTATATTTTTTTTAGATTATGTATCTAAACAGCTTTTTTTCTTGATTTTGGGTATGTCTTGGGTTAGATTGGGTTAGCACCTGGCTAGTTTCCTTGTCGCGAGCCCCCCTAGCTAGCGAAGCGAGCGGAGGGCCATGCGGATCGACCAATGGGCAAGGCCGATTTTTATATACTGCACTATTTGTGTAAAGGATCTTATAATGCATTTAATACTCCTATATGGGTAGATGCGAGTATAGTGTGGCTGCCATAGAAATAGGACTCCATTTCTATGGTGGCTGTATATTTGAACTATATATTTAGTATTAAATATATGATTTGAACTACTATGGAGGACAGTCACGGACAAAAAAACTAATCAGTAGCCACAACCACAAAACACGTCGGACGTCGCTGAAAATGTTAGGTTAATGCTTAAAAATCGGTTTTCTATTTACCAACAAACATTAACATTTTCTGCATAGATAAAACACTAAAAAAACATTTTCTGGATTAAAATAATTATGTTAGGTGTACGAGTAACGAGTTTTAACGAAAATTTGGGGGAGCCAGAACAGGATGCAAATTCAGCTTTAACAGAGTTAGATAAAGGTTAGTATCTATGAAGGTGTCTTTACCCCAACAAATTGTATTTTTTTGGAAATACATAATTTGTTCTGTTTTAGGTCTTCGATCGGGAAAAGTTGGTGAGCAATGTGAAGCTATCGTCAGGTTTCCAAAATTATTTGAGAAATATCCATTTCCCATACTTATAAATGCATCATTGCTAAAATTATCAGATGTGTTTCGAATGGGGTAAAATATTTTGTTAATATGCTTAGAATTTATTTTCTAAAGTCAATATTATAATTTGCTGTTACATTTTTAGGAACAATTTTTTAAGATTATGTGTGCTTCGGGTTTGTCAACAAAGTGAAAAACATTTGGATAAAATTTCTAATGTTGATGAATTTGTCAGGAGAGTCTACAGGTTAGTCAATTCCATATTATTTTTGCATAGTTATTTAATATTTGTCCCCCTAAATATAAGGCTCTGAAAGTAAATCTACTACCTCATTTTTAAATAGCAAATATCATATCTATGTACTTTTGTCTTTTTAGTGTCATTCATTCCAATGACCCAATTGCAAGAGCAGTAACTTTGAGAACATTTGGCGCAGTTGCAGCAATCATCCCAGAAAGACAACAAATTCACCATAGTATAAGAAGAAGTTTAGATTCACATGATAATGTTGAGGTGGAAGCAGCTATCTATGCTGCAATCCAATTTGCTGCCCAATCAAAGTAATTTTATTTTTATTTGTGGTACTGATAATTTATATTAATTTAATTTGGTGTTTATAATATCAAAGTCTTCGAATACAAAAGTTTTAGGGTTCCACTCAAACTGCCAGAGTAACTTTCGAAATAAGCACATGCCCAATCAGAAACATGAATGACAAGTTGGGTTTTTCTAAATGTATATGGTTTATTTCGTAGATTTGTTATTAATTCCTAATATAACTGATTTGATTGATATCTCTATCTTTAAAACTAATAAAGAAAATAAGAAAATCTGTGCCATAAGATGCATTTGACCAACACATTATTTTATAATGTTCTCTTCCTAACATATTAGTATTATGGAATGTTTTTTTTTTCATTTAGAGGTGGGGGTATTAAATCTGGTATATTTGGAATCAGTGAGTAATGAATGAATTATCTGTTAAATGAACCATGCAGGGATACACAAATGCCTGATTTGTGACAGAGATTACCTGCTGGCTTCAAACTGCAGATTGTGAAGGCATCAGATCAGACTGGAATATCTAGCAGTGAGATTTTTTTTAGCAAAGTACCTGTTACTGTAGAGCACTTCTAAACACAGCACTAAAAAAATATGGTGCCCAAGACTTTAAATTGTGGTGTTTTTATGTAAATTTTAATGTATTATCGTTGAAATAATAATTTGTCTTATTAATCTCCTGTATATTTTATTTATATTAATGTTATTTTTATTTAATTGTTTTAAATGGAATTTATATATTTATTGATTTGAAATTTTATAGATCATTAAACTGTTTGTATTTGAACATTTCATTAAAAAAAGCCAGGTGTAATTTTTTGTAAAGTTTTCAATTAACATTGTTTGATTAGAACCCTCAAACTTGTGGTATAGAATGTTATAGTTCAAAAGTAAAACACTTTTCAATGTTGCCTATTAAGACAAAAAAGTATATTCACTGTAACCACTTGTACAAGGCTCAGATCAACTGCCTTGAGCTGTAGAACTTGTATAGTTGGTACTTATAATTTAATAGGTATATAGTATTACTTATTAATTCACCTGTAATTGCAGTTTTAATAAATGTCCTATCACAAGCAAGTAAGAAAGAGAAAGCTGATAAGAAATATTAACTGAATTCATATTTGTATACTATAAGCTGTCCCAACCAAAATGTTTTCATTTTGAGGGTTGATTATGCCAAAAGGCTACTAGCCAGAAATAGTTAGTTTTTATCCGATCGGACGAAAAACGACACCTTCCCGATGTGTTTTCTCACCGCAAAAGTCATGATTCCAGTATATTGTATTCGTTGCTTGGCAACATGCAATAACTGTACAAGAATAGAAAATAACAGTCCGGGAATATAACATTCCCGTCCTAGGCCGGGAATGTAACATTTCTGTCATATTCAAACGCCTTGTTTGTGAGATCTGACGTCTATCAAAAGTAACATTTAGCTGTAGTTTCCGTAGCTACGTAATAAACTTCAAGCTCGCTCGATTCAAAACTTGATATTATGTTGAGTTTAAATTTAAAACACGTTTTTATTTACAGCAATATTTGGCTCTACTTATATAAGTTCGTATTCTAATTAATTTCGATCGGATAAAAAATAGTGTGTGCAACTCGTAGGAAAAGCACATTCCTGGACTCCTGTGTTGCTAACCCAAACTACCACAGTCGTCCAGGAATGTTTTGCTTTTCCTCCTAGTTACACAATATACTATTATGTCAATATCTTGCTGAAGAAGTTTTTACCCATCGCCATGTGTTGTTACAAATTTTAATTATTTAAGAAGACACCCAATAAGTTGTTTACATACATTTTCTAAAAACCACCCAATAGTTGTGAATAGTAATAATAATAGAAAATTACCATATTTATATATGTAATTAGTAATTACCTAGGTATTCTACAGGGTTAAATAGTTGTATTTTTAATATTGTTACAATAACCCAACTAAACAAAAATGAGGACAATTTTGTGTTCTAGGACTTTTGCTGTAAGCATGTGCAACAAAGTCGCAGACATGATTCAGGGACAAGCAACTACAGCCAATATGAAACTCCAGTTGATTCCTATTCTTCAGTATATGCATCATGATACCAACACTGCCGCCATGGTTAGGACGTTGTGTTTAGATTTATTGCCGAGTTATCCTGCTCAGGACTTTGTTTTAATTACTCTGAATACATTGACTAAGTTAGCTGCAGCTACGTTGGTTGATATTCCCAGTCAGGTATGTATATTTACAATTCCTTTATTCTAATTTTCTGGTGCGAAAATATAAAGACGCAAATATTTGTTTTTCCGCGTTTTAGATTAATGCAAATATACTTGCTAGTTTAAACAACAGCGTTACTCTATTTGTAAAACATTTGACTTTCAGACGCACATATTGTCCATGTTATATTTACAGCGACTGTATTATGTAGGTGACTTTGCTTTTGAAGTATCTAAAAAATGATCCGCGATGGGAAGTAAAATCCAAAACCTTGCAGCATCTTTATGAGTTAGCTATGCCTGGAGCACATATTTGGCCGCCAGGAGCCGTTGATGATCTGATTGAATATGTCTTATCTACAAATAAGAATAAAATATTGATGCCTGGATTATGCGTGATTCAGGTAGGTATTTTTAAATCTTTTTTGAGCACTGTTGTTAAATTATTTAGTATACGAAAAATATATATCAAATAGCTATTAGACAAGCTTCATTTAAATAAAATTTTATTTAGATACTCGTAGAATCTCCAAAAATGTGCTATCAGCACAGAACTGCTGGCTCCAAGTTGAGGGAACTTTGTAGCAGACATTCTTATTCACCGCACCCAGGTATTGCTGCCCAAGCAATACAAATATTGACACAAATTTTATGTTGTTGGTAAGTTATATTTGGGAATATTGTTTTTTTTTTAATGTGAGGGCTTTTACTGGTTATTAAATATGAGCTGTTCATATAATTATTAATTTCAATTCGAAAGTAAGATAGATTGAGCCCAAAGTGTTATATGTTTTTGATTGAGCCTAATACAGATTCCTGAGGAACTTAATGAGTTACTGATTTTGGAGGGGTCTTTACTATAAGGTTTGTAGGTGAAATAGTCACAAAAAAGTTACTACCCAATGTAGTAGGAAGGCATTCTTATTCATCCCAGCACGGCATTGCTGCCCAAGTAATTCAGATGTTGACATACATTTTTTGTTGTTTATAAGCTCTGTCGGGAAATTAATTTTTTGTAAAATGAAAGCCTTAAGTAGCTATTGGTTATTGAATATGAGATATTCATATTATATTTATTAATTTCAATTTGAAAGTAATATAGATTGAGCTTCACATATTCCTGAGGAATTTAATGAGTTACTAGATTGGCATACTGTAAACGATGATTACAGATACAAGTCAATGAAGTACACTCTATCGAGGACCGATTTTAATTCAACGAGTCACATAACTGTGACTCCTAGAACTCTTCAACTATTCTGCCTATGGAGAAACCGGTATTACGTGAACCAACTTTGCCTTAGGATTTATGCAGAGTGTTGAAGAAATACTAACGGCAATGTATTTATCATCATTGCTATAGAATGACAATAGAAATACAGATTTCTGTAGTTTTAATTATAGGGACATTCATTACGTATCAACATCTATTAGATGTACTTTTAAGATTAGCTATTATATATCTCATTTTCCTGTAGTTAACATCACTAAGCCGGAAAACCTTTATGAGGGTTTTTTTTATTACTTTTCGTATGCTTTTATTTATGTTGTTGAGTTATTATATGTTTGCTACTTACATTTCTTTTACTGGTTTATTTATGTTTTGGATATTGCTATCTTTAAATATCTGAATATATCATTTTTACCGATATATAATAAGCTTTATTAATTTTAGTCACCAGCTTTAAGTCTCTCAATCTTCCTACAACCTGCTATTAAATTAGTGTATTTTATATTTTACAATAGTTCTTTTCGTTTTATCATCTGCAGTAGTATCTAAGATACTACTTTGGTCAGAGCTCTCCTATAAGAACTAATAAATCCGGTTTTTGATAATTCCATATATGTACTTCATTTGTTTTAATCACCACTATATCTACCAGCCAGGGACTCCTCAGAACTTTATAATGCACAGCATTCTATGCATAAAATAGGTTTAATTTGACAAATTCTAGTTAATGATAATAGTACGGGAGGCCACGACCAAAACCCTTGATTATCGCTATCCGTTTAAAACCATAAGAAATAGATAAAACATACTAAACCATGAATTTTTGCCTTATCATTTAGTATCCGAAAACGGTGCGTTTTAATGAGGCGCCGTTTCTGCTTTGCAATAAATTAAGATGACAAAAATTTATTGCTATCCGTCTGGTTATTGGATAAACCAATGAACAGAAGTTCATATTATAATAAAAAAATTTATATCAGACATCTGCGGCGTACTTATGACATGCTATTATTTAGTATTAATTTCATTGCTCCTGCTATTGTCAGGATATTCAATGCTAGCTTGGAAGAAGCGGCGTATCCCTCTATATGGAAAACTGCCATAGTGAGACCTCTTCCCAAATCAGCTAATATTTCATCATTGGACCAACTTAGACCAATAAGTATTTTGCCAATTCTTGGTAAAATGCTCGAAATTCTTGTCTTTGAGATGGTGATTGAGTTCATTGGCCCTAAGCATGTACTTCCGGCTGTCCAGTCGGGCTTTAGGGTGGGGCACAGCACTGCGACGGCGCTCAGCAAAGTTACTTCTGACATAAGTAGAAACTTGGATCAATCTTTAGTTTCCTGTCTTGTTCTTTTGGATTACAGTAAAGCTTTTGATCTAGTAAACCATGATATGCTGATTGCCAAGTTGCATTATTGTGGCTTCTCCCCTGAAGCAGGTGGTTGGTTTTGTGGGTATCTGTCGGAGAGAAGGCAGACTGTTGAGGTGGATGGAGCTAGGGCCGATCCTTTTGACACTGTTGCTGGTGTGCCACAGGGAAGTATTCTTGGCCCACTTTTATTTTTATTATACACCTTTGACCTCCCTTCTCAGGTTGGCTATTGCTCTGTTCATCTCTATGCTGACGATACTCAGCTTCTGTCATCCTTTAAACCTGAAGACTCCAGTGTTGCTCTCAACCGTATTAATATTGACTTGGAGAGGATTTCTGACTGGTCTAGAAAACATGGCTTGTTGTTGAATGCAAAAAAGTGCTTATTTGATAATTGGTTCAGATTATACCAGGGAAAGATTTAATTTATTTAATTTTGTCAACCTGCACATTAATAATATCGTTCTTCCTGCTGTCAAGCAGGCAAGAAACTTGGGCATTATATTCGATAGCTCACTGAATTTTGAGGCACATGTTTTAAAAAAGCTTTCGTTAGTATATTTAAAAATGAAAAGTTTATATCCATTTAAATATTTACTGCCACAGCATGTCAAAATGATGTTGGTTGAATCTTTGGTTTTCTCTCAGTTGGATTATTGTGATGTTGTATATTATTATTTTCTAAACTCGGAATACCAGAAGAAAATTCAATTGGCCCAAAATTCGTGTATGCGTTACGTCTATGGGGGTGGCAAGTATGATCATATTACTCCAACATATGTCAATAACAGTCATCTGAAGTTCGATTTGCGCGTTGATCTTCACTTTGCTCTTTTTATGCATGGCATAGTGAGCACAGGTTCTCCCTGCTATCTGGTTCAGTATCTGGTACCCCGGGGTGACCTCCATAATCTTAATCTCAGGAATGTCATTAGATATCACATCCCCACCCACAAAACAGAAAAATTTAAAAACTGTTTTGCATACAAAGCAATAAGTTATTTGAATTCTGATATTTTCCTTTTATTAACTGGCTCTAGCCGATCCTTGTTGAAGGCCGAATATTTCAAAATTCTATATCAGAGAATGCTCACTGAGTAATGGTTTTAATTCATAACTTTGATATAGCCTTAATTGTGTGTATAATTTAAGGTTGATTGACTTACTAACGGTTTTGAATTGTTTGTTCTATTTTTTTATCCTGTATATTGTACTGTCTTTTTGTGTTTGACTGATTTTGCTTTTATTTATGTATAGTCATTGATAGTGTTGTTAATTGTTTTATACATATTGTATTATTGTGGGTAGTGTATATGCTGTTTTTATATTCAGGTGTCATGGAAGAACGCTCCCTGCGAATGACACCTTTTGTATGTACACATATGTATGTTTATGGTATATGCAATAAATATTTTTTCTTTCTTTCTTTCTTGCACTTTTATAATATGATAACCGAAAGTTGTATACGCATCTAGCCTTATAAATTTATCGCTGTCCGATTGAAATATTTTTTAACATACTTGTTTGAGTGACTTTATAATGAAAATAATGTTTTCATACATTTTCAGTGGTGCGAAAGCAAAAAAAGTTTTTAATAAAAATTTTGACGGACCTGTCTCACATCCGGTAATGCTGGTAGAATATGTCGCCTTGCGCGCAAATGCCAGTCTGTCAGCTGTTTATTTTACAGTTCGACAGCAAGATAACCATGTCTTGACATTGTTGTCTAACAATGCTTTTGGTGTCAAATATTAAAGTAATTAAAAACAATTTTCAATGTTTCCTGCTCAATTATGGTCAACAAAAGTTTGTCTGATTAGCTATCTAAGATAGCTTTAAAATGGTTAATGTATCTGATATTAGCATTTTTGTCATGCAGAATCGTCTTTCTACCATATATATCTGATTTCAGACAAATAGTGATAAGTTTACCCTCCCCCAAATTTTGACATGTTACGCATTCTCATAAAATGAAACGCACCGGAACACATTTCTGAAAATGGTTTTTTAAATATCACCTCGCCACAATTAACGAAAGGAGATGGTTTTCAGACAGATAGCAAAGAGTTTTTTTTTTATTTTGTTGTTTTTATTTATTTTTTAAATTACCCTATGTATATGCACCACTATTTTTTTCTGATATCCAAAAATCATATTATTTACACTATTATTTAACAGCATATCGAAAAGCAGACAGTTTGCTATGAGTTTTTAGGGTCCGAATTGATAACAACTTTAAAAATTAATTAAGGGCATAAGCACCACGCAAAATGTCTGAAAATACCAGTTTTTGAATCAAAATAATAAAATTACCAAAGCCACAAAGAAGTTTGCGGATAGCGATTGTCGAAAAATCTTGGTCGTGGCCTCCCGTACTATAATGTTTCAGTTTTGGTGAAAATCTTCAACCTGATGGCACAGATGATGTTATTACTTCTCTAGAAACGTTGATACTCTTACTGACCTACTCGGAACAGAAGCAACCAAGACATCTAAAGATAGCTTTAAAGTGCGCCGTGAGGCTGTGTGACTCAAAACCTGATTATTGTGAGACGTTTGTTAACTTACTAGGGTCGAGACTCGACAACGTTGATGGTAAGTGCTTTTAAAAAAATCCAAGTAATACATTAATTCGTAAAGATTGTATGTATCCATATAAAAAATATATTAAGGAAAAAATCATATACATATGTACTTTGATCTATAGTGTTATTACGATTAAGTTGTTTCAGTATTTAGGGAGATATTTAAGAATTGGTCGTATTTTTCGTAATTCTATAATAAACGTTAATGTAGTAATTTTTTTGTGACTATTTCATTGGCTTTTCATAAAGTAGATTAATAAATTTAAGACTCTATTTGCAGCAGTGTCATCTCATATAAGAATTATATGTATCCTATTATTGAAACTATTTACTTCAAAATCAATTTTTTTTCTTATTTTAAATCATCAGTTCTATTTCAGTTCAGTGGAAAGTACAATAATTTATAAAAACATTTAGGGTTTTCCCGTATATTTTGTCACTTACGGGCAACAGCCTTTATTTCAATAAGTTGTAGGATTTATTATTAGAACAAATAAATGAGATTCACAATGCTATCAAACAACATCAACTTGTTTTTTTTTATGGATTGCCTTGTATATGGTTCATTTTTGTAATAGTCCGTTCATTACTGATTCCGAATATATTAAGGTTGATATCTCCATCTTTAAAGCTAATTAAAAAAAAAATAAGGAAAACTGTTTTATAACATTATGTAGTATTAGAAAGAGAACGATATAAAGTAATGGTTTAATACCTAATGCATTGATATTTTGGCACAATTTTTGTCCTTTTCAGTCAGTGGTAAAGGTTTCAAACCCAATATGTTTGGAATATATAACCCAAATGCGAGTCTCATTGATCTGTTCTTTTAATAAATCTTGAGAGCTCATCGAAAAATATCTATTAAAATGAACGCTGTAGGTACGGTGCAACATATGCGGGAAAACCCGGTACATTTATAGTAGTTAACGACTGAGTTTCAGGCAGTATGTCCTAATATCATATCCTAAGTGAATTCCAAATAAGGCATGCGACAGTCAGGCATAGTAAATTTCTGTTGCCGATTTTGATACTACGTTGTACCACCACTTATTGTAAGTAGGCGCGATGACAATAATCCATTAATTAGCTGATGATATGAAATGAAGTCAATCCTTATAGTTTTGATTTGAAGAAAATTTGTTTAACTTACAACTCAAATAAATGAATCATCGAAAATAAAATAAATGTATTGTATAAAAAAATGTTAATATATTAATGTCCTGTGACTCATTAGCATGATTCCAGCTTTAATGAAAATGAGAAAAGGCCATATCTTTTTTTTTTTAAATCAAATCATCATATTATATCTGCTAACGTTTAGATCAATTTTGCAAACACTGGATAACAGATTGCTCAATATCCCTATTTAACGGGTATAACTATAAACTGTTTTGTGTAAAATACCGTTGCAACATTGATTATCGATTCATCGCCTGATAGAACTCTCTGGAATTTAAAATGTGATACTAAGTGATCAATTACAGTTTATTTAAAGTGTTTTTTTTTATTATCGTTTATTTTATTGCGTGACATTCGCCTTATTATAAAATGGGGGCGTTTCTGGAAATTTATTATATAGACAAATATTTCAGGTGACTATACAATTGTTATCTGTGAAGCCCTAGGCGCTATCGGGGGGCTCAAACCAGAAACATTACTTCCCCAACTGCAAACTATCCTTGCCCTACTCGTTTCCATAACAACAATCGAAAATCCAACTGCTATTCAGACCAGCACCAAAATTATGTTGTGCACTTTGATATTTCAAATGTTGTCCGGTTACAAATGGAGCGAGGAGACGCAGAATGCGATTTTTACTACCGTGGAGAGTAATAATTTGTGGTCAAATTATTGCATAGGTAAGACTTTTAATTATAAATAACCACCTGCGGTGATACATGATTGAAAAAAATTACAGTGCAAATCAAAAGTCCCTACGCTTCTACTGTCTCTTAAATGAAACATTTGTATTACATTTAATATTTCATGAGCTTGTAGATCAATGCATCCGGTATATAATATGAAATATTTACAAAATTTTACCGTTAATAATTGTTGACAGTTGAAGAAAAAATCGATTGTTTATCTGGCATTGAGAGGAAATACTTAAAGCCTGTTAACAATGACATGATGCGATTTTAACATTTTAAAAATTATTTTAATAATGCCAATCATTTGCAGATTCAAGCTACTCTGTAGAATTGACATTTCTTTTAGTGACCCTTTTTAATAAAATGTGAAAAACGTATTGCCCCTCTCAGTAAATCTATTAACCATAGGTTCCCAAGAGGTTGTTTTTCTTGCGGTACTTTAAAATACAAAGATTGTTGTCATGTGACAAATCCATAGGTCGATCTCATCATTACCTGTGCTTTATGCCTAAATGTTTATTTATATATTTGTAAACAAAGTGTTGGTATGTTATATGAATTTTACCTCTAACGGTGTAAACGCTATGTGTATATTGTATATACGAAATGATTTTGATTTGGAAGACTTACGAAAAGAGGTTATTGAGATTAGTACTTCTTTTGCGATTGAAATAGGATACCCTCAAAACCTTTTTGTCGATACAATATTTGCTGTTGAAGTTGTAAGCAGAGTTATAAACAACATAATAATATGTTGAGTTTCTCTACCAATAATTACCTAGCCTCGTTAGCGATATACGTATTATTATGTATATGTGTTATACGATTTTAATTCGCTACTACAGCATATTTTGTGGTGGTCGTGGTTATCTAATAGATCGCCATTTTGATGGCGAGATATATTTTAACTTTCAATAAACAGGATTTCTCTTCATTTTTCGCCTAAACTTTCGTTTAGATACAATCATTAAACAAAAAAATTAAGCTATGGATTAAAAATGCTATTGCAATACTTGCGCAAACTTACGGAATTAATTTGTGAACTTATTTTTGTACTAATCGCTACGTGCAGCTGCTGTGTGGGGAGGTGGTGATAAATCGTGCTCTCCAGTTGCAAAGGCTTGAACTTTAATGGTCATGTCTTATATGTAATATAATTGTTGAAACTATGAAGTCGCAATTGTTGCATTATTAGTTGTAAAAATACGTAAAAATAGGGGTGCGCTTAAGACCACCGGACAAAAGTGAATACTTCAACAATGCGAAATAAATATTATGAAAGACAAGTGCTTTTTGTATTCTCTGACTTGAACTTATTTGCCACAACTTCGGTGTGCATAATTTTACCTCTCGTTCTCCCGTAAAATCTAGAGAAACCGCTGCTTATTGATTGAAAAACCTCCAAATTCTCCGATTCTGGCCAATTCTCCCATCTTCAAATCGATTTCAGGCAATTAAATGTATAAATCGACATGCTTTAACCTAAACGTCATGTCAAAATATTGCAAGACATATTTCTTCAAATTTCCTATAATGTGTCAAAAGCAAAGCTATCTATTCAGGCTAGTAAATTTGCCGAAATATAAGATATTTTTTGCAATTCAATTTAACCTCGATTTTTCCGTATTTTCCGATCCCGTACGGAAAATTTGTATAGAGATTTTTTACGAGGTTTACGAATCTGAGATTGATTTCTTGGAGATAGTTATAGGTTGGCTGGCACGTACGCTTAAAGCAGATTTTTCAATCTGAAGATAAAAAAATTATAAATTCGACATTTTCAATTGGGTCGATGCGATTTTGTGGTATGTTCTGCTCTTATCCGCCTCTTTAATGTGCGAAAGTTTGGTTGCTCCAAATTATTGAATTTTCAATTAATAAAGTGTTAAGTGGTGTGTCAAAACTAGAAATGGCGAAAAGTTTAAATTCAACTAGCTCACTCTGTATAAAAGGCATCATCATTTCCAAAGTGTCTTCTAATACAGTTTTTGACGTAGATTCTCGTTAAGTAACCGGCTTTTCTAAAAAAAAACTTTTCGAGAAAAAAAATTAAAACCTTAATTTTTTTTAACCTAGAAATTAATATTTTAACATTTTTCCTGACATCTCCTATAAATTCCCTATCAAACTGTCGTCTCAGGTTTTTCGATCCTCACGACTTTTTCGGCGCTGGAACGACCCAAAGTGACCCCTTATCGTGTTTGGTAACCACCGACGAACCACTAGGTTCGTCGATTACTGACATTAGACGGCACTTGCCCGATCTTACACATAGCAAAGGATTTCAGCTAAACTAGTGTACGTAGTGGAAATTTTCCATCAAGAACGTCGTGAAGGTACGAAAAAATGCTATTGTAAATGCTTTTGATACAAAGCCTACTTTATTAATTGCCCGTTAGCATAAAACGTAGTGTTGGCATCCTCTAGTGGAAAAGACACACAATGGGTTTTTGGTACTTTGTTATTCAGTCGTTTATTTAGAAGAAAAGACAGTTTGAAAACTTGGTTAGAACTAAGCTGATGATGCATGTACAATAGGTTTTTTATATCAAAATAGCCCTTCCATAGTAGCAGTAGCGTTTCAACGATATAGAAAACAAAGGGCCATTAAGCTCCCAAAAACTTTATGCTGCTATTAGGGAAATGCTAACACATGAATTCATAATTATCCTGCTCTTTGTCGAAATTATATTTAATATGTTAAATTAAACTGTTTCTTGGAGAAAAACACTTTTATTTTGTTAAGCGCAATTAAGGAAAAAGAAGACCTAAAATAATCAGTGTTCAGGGTTTGTAAAAACAGAACAAAATAATTTGGAAATATTAAAATTTTAGTTAAACGAAGTTTCACCCGATTTTTATTTTTTTTGCACGAAACCATCAGTTGAATTTATCGCTACCCAGATAGTCGCGCCCTGCAGGTTACAGGTTGAAATCACTAGTCTAGAGGCTAAATGGTAGTTTGGGTTCTGTAATGTACAAGTACATAAAATAACGGATACGTTAGTAAATTATTAATTTTTTAGCAAGAGCAGCAGTGAGGTATGGCCACCATCAAATTGGCACCTATATATTCAAACAACTAACTGAACAAGTGAGTTCTGAACACTTCCACTTTTGGTTGGCTTGCTTAAAAGAAATGTGCGAAGCAGAAGCCTTGCTTTATAGCGAAGATTCGAGTACTTTAGTCACAAGACTCGATAAAGCTGTTATTCACTATAATAAAGCGATTGCAGCTTTGAAGGTACTTCATTATATATTTTATTTTTAGAACTGGGTATACCATGAAATTTAGATTTTTTATTCATGCAATTATTCCTAACTTTTATGAAATTTATTACATGGAATATGTCGATTATAAATTATGTCAACATAAATTTTCCATGCAATATAACATTATTCATTCACATGCATTGGGTGTGCCAGATATTTTCAAATACGACACATTTTATTAAGTCGTAGTTGTTATTTATTCCAAGAATATTTTATAGTTTGCGTAGAGAAAGCTCTTCACGATCTGAACGTTTTTTTCTGTGAAGAAACCTTACCAATGATTTTCAAACTTTTTGCAAAGTTGCATAATTAACATGTTTAATATCGTCGGACTTAATATAGTCGCATGTTAAGGTAATTCATAGTAGATATTTTGGCATGTTAAGGTTTAAAATTATCCAGTCACACATATGCTCCACTGATGTGTTGTGGAACATACAATTTTCAATGTTTTCATTATTTTTAGGTAATATTCTTAAGGGCATGTTTTGTCAAAAAGCTCATCGCTAGCTTAAATTCATGCTACGCTCTAGCAGCTTCTAGCTGCAGTTAGGCGATACATATTGTCGTTCGTTTTTATCTTGGAGATATTGAAAGCTTATAATATTTAGTTAGGTCGCGAAGTGAAAATAGGTAGACAATCAAACATGAATTACCTAGAAGAATAACGAGACGTTTAAACATTTTGTTTTCCAGTTCTTACTTACGGCGCAAAAGTAACGAGAGAGAAAAATTACGCAGAATAACGAAAAATCATTAATATTATTAAATCCTTTAATTAGCATACTTTCCTAGTACTATTTTAGATTATATAGGTACAAAAATAAAATATGCATAGTATAAACAGAAAATCATTACAGAATTTTCAAAATACTATAAGCAACAAGTGAAAAACAACTTAAAAGGCAAATGAGAGGGCTATTTACGAAATAGTAAAGATAAGCAAGTCGAAAAATATTATATAACTAACTATATCAAACTTTAAATAAGAACAAATTACTATTCAACAAACACCTAACAGTGATAAGAAAAAAATCAGTCAAGTAAAAACAGCAATCTAATACAATCTGAACATACAAAATGAATTTAAATACAACTTTAGCTCTCTTAAACTGTTAGACATCGCTATGTATAAATTATACCTTTAACTATTTCTTAAACCATGTATTGTATTTGCACACGTGAGTGGGCCCAAATGGGGCTCTCCACTGCGACCCTTGGTGTATTGTGGCTCACATCTGTGGTTTCCACTAGGCCAGAGGCTCGATCCTTTCATGAAATCGAATAGCTTTCTTGGGTGGATAGTTTTCAAATCTGCGAGTGTAATTTGAGAATTTCCAAACACTGTTTGTCTGGTTATTTCCATTGCTGGACCGTGGTATACATGCTCCATTGTTTCTTCGTCCTCCAAGCACAAGCGGCATTCCGTTTCTTCGGAAAGCCCTATCTTGTTCATGTTGCTTCTTAGCCGACAATGGCCAGTGTACATGCCAACTACAGCCTGCTGTCGGCCAAGTTGAAGAAGTTGTTTAGTTCTCACTCCTGATGGCAGATTCACTGCCATCTTTAAATGAGTTAGGCCCAGTAACTCTCTCCATTTGTCTACAAGGGCTTCTTTAGCTATGTTGTAAGCTATTTCCAGTACTGTTTCTGGTCCTGTGAAGGCCGTTGCGGCCGCCTGCTTCGCAAGAGCATCAGCCCTTTCGTTACCTTCATATCCTGTAGGTCCAGGTATCCAGATCAATGCAAGTTTATTTTCTCCACCTAGTTTGGTGAGTAGTTCCTGGCAGTTCCATTCTGCCTTGAATTAACAACGGCTAGTTTCAAGAGCTTTTAAAGCCACTTGACTGTCCGAGAATATTTTGATGACTTGCCTTTCCAGTTTCTATCGATGCGCCACTGGGCAGTCATATCAATGGCTTTAACGTCGGCTTGAAAAATGGTTGCATGTTTGCCTAGGGAACACTTAAGCTCAATCTTACCATTTTTATTCCATGCAGCGGCTCCTGTATCATCATTGATCTTAGAGCCGTCAGTGAACCAACTATTCTCTGTTGTTCTCAGATGTCCCGAGTCTTTTGCCCATTCGTTCCTCTCTGGTAGGAGGACGTCATAGGTATGGTAATAGTTAGTTTTGGTAGACATAACATCTGATGGTAGACCCAACACACTGTATCGGTCATTAGTGTTTTTCAGCTTGTTGGGCACCATGATGATAGCTTGCGGATTGTTGATACCGCCTGTGCCAATCTCTACGTAGCCCTTATGGCCCCCCAGGACTATTTGGAGTGGTGGCAGATTTAGAAGACACTCTGGTAATGCCAGGCACCCTTGTCGTTGTAAGGAGGATAATTTGATTCTCGCAGCTCTTAGAGTACCAAGCGACTGCCCCATTTGTTATCATTGATGTAATGACTGCAATATATAGCTAGTGTATTTGTTTGGGATGTATGCCCCATGTTTTTCCACTAATGCGTCTGCATGTCCATAGTGACAATTTCGCTTTTGCGGCAGTTTTATCCAGATACGCATTCCAGTTACTTCACTGTATTCGCAAATGGGATAGTTTCTCCTTTGAGTGAAGGTGGTCTTATGCTTTTCAGCCTAAACTATATAACGAGAAACACCCTATTAAGCTTTGAATATTCTGGAAGGTAATTAAAGTTGTTGAGAGCTTGATGAAATGCAGAATCGATACCGATTTATTTGTTATTGTTATATCATTAATCATGGTTTAAATAGACACTATTATTGTCTGAGCTCTTTTAGCTCATATAAATATTACATCTTAAAATTGTTATCGATTATCTCTTCAGGCAGCCAGTACACCGTCCCATAACCTCACATTCCAAGCAGAGTACATGCGAATAAGAGCAGAGTTTTTGCAGTGTTTAGCACAGTTAATTTATACTTGCAATATATTATTTATTGTCCCTCCCCCGGCCATTGCAGCTACAATAGTACAAAATACAAGGTAAGTTATTTATTTACCTTATGTACACTGTTTGGTGTACAAATGAATAACCGTATGTAGATATCATATTTATGTGAGTTGTGTTTTATTTATTTAGGTAGTTGCATGCATTTATTAAATTTTTCAAGTTTTTACTGTACTAGGGACGAACACCAGAGGCATGGATACATAACAAATCAAATGAGGAAATGTGTTAGAGATTTTAAAAGTTGCGGTGATCTCCATTGGAAATTATACCAGACGGCTTTTGATGCGGATCCGGCAACTCTGGAAAATATGCAAATGTAAGCTTTTTGTCCATTCAATACATATGGTAAACTAGAAAAATTATCCACCTAATATGAAGAAAGACACATACGATATATTTAAGATTACCATTTTTGAAAATAATTCTAGTTGTGCCTGACGTTTTATAATAAAAATCCAGGTACTACAATCAATTATAGAACTTCTAGAGGATTATAAAACAAATCGAGGGTTCCCTTGGAAAGTGATTTGGACCATCTCATGATTCATTAAACTTGTCTAATAAGCTATTCAAATTTTCTTATCCCTACGGTCATACGACGACGCCTTATAAGCCGAACTAGCATGTATATCTAAAAAGTGAATCTACTGACCCATTTTTGCCACGATATTGCAATGTTATAAGCCAAAAGATTCTCCACTTTCTAAAGTAAGACAGTTATATAGTTCATATATCGAATGCATAACCTGACAGCTCAAAAAACGTCAGTATAGCCTTCAGTGGCGGACATATCACCGGGCAGTTCGGTGCGCCGCCCTGGGGCCCAAGGTTCAGAAGGGCCCCATGATGCCTTAGCCTAGTTTTAAAATATACAAGGGGTCGGGGCCCATAAATATCATTTGCCCTGAGGTCCACGCGTCCCTACATCCGCCGCTGATAGCCTTGCTTTTATTTGGATATTATCTCATTTTCTTCTAAAAATGGAGAGATCTGGTTTTTTCACTCGGTTCAATTTTAAAATACAATAGTGTTTCATCCATAATATATGCGAGTTATATGTCGGGCACAGAGTATATAACTTGCGTACCCCTAAAGGAACAGTAGTTGCAATAGTATTCGAAAGTCGCCTTCATACAGGATTAATAATTTACAGGATCGCACATACCACGAATTAAAATAGTTGTATTACACTTGTGTCAAAACGTACCATATAAGCCAACAACTAGCTATGTTCTATATTGTTGTGGAGGACTCATGTTTACCTTACACATGTTTGCCTTTTGCTCCACATCTATTTACAAATCTTCATAAAATAGAGCCGCTTGCTCTGGTTCCAGGATGTAAACAGCACAATTGCTAGTTTAGTAACCCTAACGAAGCTGAAAAACCTAAAGGAAACTGGAAAAACCGGCGACTTTTCAGTCAAATCTAAAAATGGTTAGTAAAATGGAAACTCAGTATAAAGCTGTTGCAAATTGACAATTTTATGAAGAGTTGTAAATATAGGTTCTACGGTCTACGACTTTAGCTCGGATTTCTTCGTTTCCCGTTCTGTCCCTGAAACCCCTTGATATGCGTAAACTTTATTGGTTAGTCTAATGATGACAATCTTGGTTTGGAGTTTATACAGGTCAGAGAGAAGGCTAATTGATCGATCATTTTCCATATTTCCATTAACTCCTTTTTTTCCACATGTCCGGAATTTCATCTTCTACATTTAAAAGAGTTTGTACATTTCTCTCGATGACTGGCTCCTCCCATTTTTAACATGTCACACGTGATTTTATCTTAGTTTTTTTTGTTTTTGATTTGCTTGAGGGCAGCCTTTGTATCTTGTTTTGATATTTCTGGAATGCCTTCAGTGTCTAGGTTGCAGGTAATCGTGTTCGTAACTGTTAGATCGGGTCTAATGGAGGAGTAGATACGGGTGTGCTCAGCAATACTTCTGTTGTCCGAGATTATGTTACCTTGCTGGCCTTTCCATTTGGTAATCCTGTGTTTGCCTGAAAATAGTTTTGATCTTAAGACCCTCATGTTTACATATTGCAATAAAAGCTATATATTAAAAGTGTTCGGTAATTGCATAAATATATGTAACAGTAGATTTGCGTGCTATTCTAGAAGCATCACAACTATTTATTTTTTTTTACAGAGATTTCTCCAAAATACGTATGCTCTAAAAGCATTTCATATTTGAAAAATCAACTACGCTACGATTCGTTAGGAATCCTCGATGATTGGTGATTAATTTAAATATGTAGGTACCTTGAAAGCAATAAAGCAGTATCAATTGATTTTACAAAGAGCGATAGGTTTTTGTGTTTAGAAAATTAATGAAAATTACTGAATTAACTCGCATGTATAGAGAAAGAGTAGTCTACGACCTCAACTCTCGTGTGAACCCTTTATACTCAGGGCATTTGAGTGCGTAAACATCAATATTACTTGGTAATAAGATGTTTAGTGTGCCTGCAAAAAGATTTTAGGGCCCATCAAATTCCATGGTCCTCCCCCAGGCTGGAGAACACTGAAGTACAAAGTCTGGAGCTGATCAATGACAATTTGTGACAAGAGAGGCTGCATTGTATTAGCTGGCAGGGACGTCAAACTGGTGAGAGCAGT
>MU185198.1:45194-81132 GCA_016904865.1 Pissodes strobi
TATTGATCCTAAGGTACATACAATAGATAGCTTTCAGATATTACTAATATGCTATAGTAAATTCAAGTTAGGAACTAAAGCACATGGGATTATAACTGACGATTTTTAGCCATATTGCTACTTACAATCTTTAAATTTTGTACTTTAGTAACTTAACCCTGAATAATTGCGTCTAATGTCTTTAAGTTAGGCTATAAATTTGGGGTGTTCTGTTTATTAGTAAAGTCGATTCAAATTAAAGGAAAGAGAGGCGTAAACAAATGCAGGCAACACTACCGGCAGGCTCGCGCTCGGCCTTTTATGATTATGTGGTCAATAGCAGCGTATCTTTCGTTTGACCACTTAACCACCACCTGAACTAATAAACTCTACTCAAACACATATAAAAACCAATATGTCTTTGAATAATACAAGTTCCAATTTTTGTTTGTTTTTAGGTTTTAGAGCAGGTTTCTGTGCTTTCGCAAACGGTTACACCTCATAAAGATTTCTTTTCGGCTCAGTTTCTTTTAGCTTTCCCCAGAGGTGGACAATATCTTTTAGGTATGAGAATTGTTTTATAATAGCCGTAAAAATATATTAATATAGTTTGATTAAGCTTTAAACAATTTTATTTATTTATATATTTTAGTTGTTGAAGCTTCAGTTATAGACGAACAAAGCAATACATGGAAAACGGGTCCCAAAAGTTCTCTTACAGTAAAAGTACCGGAAGAACAGAAATTGATTCCGATTTCGGTTCCAGGAATTTCTACAAATGCGAATGTGTAAGTACTGATAATTTGTTATCTGCACGTATCTATCCAGCGATGTTAATTTTCCGTACTTAATTCGTTTTCATTTCCTTGTAAATTATGGAATTAAGGTGTATCCTTGTTTGGATTTATCAGGATTATCTAATGTGTCGGTATTTTATTTTAAATGATTGGTCGAAGTAACTAATATTTTGATATTTACAATCATTAAAATTAATATTTTTTAGTATCACTGTACATTACAGGCAAATCTTTCCTGCCTGTTCAGGTGCATCATATTAAAATGAATGTAGTAAAACATATTTGTAATCCTCTTCAAAATAGCTAAAAAACCTTAGCTACTTCTAAAAAAAAAAACGCTCAACAACCTTCATAGAATTTAAAAATACTTCTTCAGGTTGAAGGAAAATCATATTGGCAGTTATGACTTTATTTATAGCTGCTCGAAACAATTCCGTCAAGGTTTTTAGGATCGCAGATTCCGCAGCCATGAGATTCTTCTCCTGCCGAGTCGCATATATGTAAACTGTAGACGCATAAGGTTCTGCCATAGGACGACTGTAATATAAATGTTAGATATATCCCCGTTACGTTTCGTCTTAAAATATTTGAACACTTATGAGTGGGCCTCCGCTCGCTTAGGTGGCGCTGTAATGAACGCCGATTTACCCTATCCCTTTACTTACTGTGGTTTCGGCCTTTTCTTCACTTCCTATTCATTATATATAACCGGGTGCGTAGTACCAGTGTGTTGACACCCTATTTCGTTGTAAAATTATTTACCTATACACTTGGGCAACCGCCCATATTTCGCCACTTAGTTGAGAAGCACTTTATGCTTCTTACCAGTACTTAATTCTATTCTCAGGTATATTAAATATAATTAAATGAGTGTAAGCCACATCAGTTTCGTTTTGAAATTAATAAAACAATAATTGAAATTGCGAATTTTAAGGGAGCACACAATTGAAATGGAGCTTTTCTTATTTAATAGTGGCTAAATTTATTCACTTATTTTCTAATTTGACCTCATATCTACAGGTCGTCAGACAATCAGTTTTTGCACCGTACAAGAAAAATCACACTGGTATTATTATTTAGTCGCTGTGAAGTTTTTCCAGTGTATCAACTTTCCTAGAATATCATATTTTATCTGAGAGCATGATAGTTGCAACGAGCCAGTTAAGCAATTATGGATTAGTATGAAAATAAATCATTTAGCAATATTCTCTGCACAGTGAATTAACTAAATAAAGTACGGAGTATGCTACCACTAATTATTTTAATGGGATACTCATTTAATTATCGAATACATACAACAATAAATATTTCCAAATATACAAGCACTCTACACATTATGATTTAAAACTAAACTTACTGTCTAACGCTTAATATTAACCCGGAACATGCCAACCTAGCCTCCATTGCTTCTGTTTGACCACCATCTCCCTCAATGATGACGAATTTCAACAACGGTTCTTTCCACAACTTTTCGAACCGGCGACAGGAATTTACTTAATTATTTCCACGAGCCTTTAAACTATGAGGCACTAATTTCGGTTTGGTCAATACTGTGACCATAGTAACAGACTTGAAAAATCAAAAATTTCGCGCGATTACGACCCACGACAAATGGATATTCACTTAAGACAAATTTTTCTCCGATAATTTCATGCTTTTATAGCAGCTTTTTGACGCGTTTGCTCCCCAGAAAAATCCGGAATCTCTGCACCTGCAAGAAACACGTATGAGGTGACGCAATTGCCCCAATTTTCGACGAAAACAACTAGCAGAGTTTTAACTAGTTTTACATTTCAATACAAGTATTCAAAATTTTCCATGTTCAGCTTAGGTACGGAAATTAGCTCACACATGTGTTTCAAAGTCCAAGCGGTTACTTCAACCTTATAACAATAGTTCTTGAAGTAAATTTTCTCTAGTTGCGTGTCACCGCGTTTTAAAATCGGATCCCGAATCGTGTGACGTTAAACATTTTATTGAAAGTTTACTTCAATGGTAAGTGGTTTTATTTTTATCCAAGCTGTGTTAGTTGCATACTTTTATTAGGCATAATGATTAACCTTTTTTCGCAATTCTGTCATTACTTCATGAAAGTTAAACTTCAATTTGTTTTTTAATTCTTGTTAATTAAAATAAAATTATTATTTTATTTGAACGTTTTCTCCCTGGCTTTTATTCGAGATGTAATTTAAGATTTGAACAATTAAAATTAAATTAAATGTATTTTTAAACAAATTGTTGAAACAATTCTTAAAATAAATCAGATGCCAGCCCTGATCGTCACAGCCCAACCAACAAAAGCTAACCCAACGCATGACAAACAACTACTGGCGAACTCCTATCGCGTCTGCAGTTTACGCTGCCGGGTCCTCTTTTTCTCTTGACTTTCCCTTGTATTGTGGATTGTAGTAGGGAGTATCGGTGTTCGTTTCTCATGATATGTCCCAGGTATTCGAGTTTTCTGCACTTGATGGTGTACATGATTTCCAGTTCTTTCTTCATTCTTTTGAGCACTTCCCTCTTTATTTCCTTTCTAAGTATTCTCCTGTACATTTCGAATGCTTCAAGTTTCTTAGTGGTGGCTTCTGTGAGCGTTCAGTATTCCACGCCATACAATAATCAGGAGAAGACATTGCATCTTAGGGGCCTCATTTTTGTTTCGAGTGATAGGTTGTGGGTTTTAAAGATGCCACTCATCTGAAAGCCGTTTTCGCTTTCCCTATGTGGCATCTTATTTCTTGTGCGCTGTCCCTTGCTTATTTATTAAAGTTCCTAGGCAATAACACTGTTTTACTCGTTCTATACGAGTCCGTTTATATATAGGTGGGTTCCATTTATATTCTTGCTAATCATCATTTCTTTTATGGAGATTGGTATTGAGACCATGTTGTTGGCTGTATTGCGTGATTCAGTCCATTAACGTTTGTAAACCTTCCAACCTATCTGCCATCACCACGATATCGTCGTCGTATCGAATATTGTTCAGTCTGACTCCGTTCAAAAGGATTACCCTCCTCTACTCCATCAAGAGCGCTTCGTTGAAAATTCTTTCAGAGTACATGTTGAATATTAACGGCGAGAGGATACAGCCTGGTCCAACCCCACGTTGTATGTCCACCTGTTCCGTTCGCTCTCCATCAAGTCTCACTCACGCATGCTCTCTGGTTCCAGTTTAGATTTGAAATTATTCTCAGAACTTTATCGTCTAAGTCGGCATATTTTAGAACGTGTATCATCTTTTTCGTAATCAATTAAACATGCGTATACTTCACAATTAACATCTCTACATCTTTGAATTAGGACTTCAACTCCAAAAAGTGCTTCTCTGGTGCCGAATGCATTTATGAACCCCAATTGGTTATGTGATCTGTTCTTTTTTATATATTCTTCGGTGGGAGATTTTAAAAAACCGCTTCAGCATCAAACTGATAGTTCGATTGTTTTTTAATGACACACTTCTTTGCTCCAGGTTTTTTGGGTAGTGCTATAAATTCTGATTGTAGCCATTTTCCGGGATATTTCCAGAGTTTTATACTTTGTTGAAGATGTCTGTAATCCAGGCCATTCCATCTTCGTCCAACAGTCTCATGAACTCAACCTCTATATTATCTGGTCCAACTGCTCTTCTGTTTTTCATTTGTTTTATTGCTATCTCCACTTCTTGCCTCAGTATTTCTGGCCCTGTAGATATTTCTGAGACTGGATAACTGACTTCCGATCTTTGATCATGGAAAAGTGTCTCCAGGTATGATTTCCATCTGCTTTTCATGTCTTCTTTGTCGATGATTAGTTTTCCATTTATGTCTGTAAACTTCATCAATTTTCGCTTTCTAAAGGTTCCCGTTGTCTCTTTCACTTTTTATGGACGTTAAAGCTGTCCTGTCTGGCTTGTAACATTTCTATTTCTGCACATCTCTCTGCTGCTTCTTTCTCCTTGGCTTCTCTCATTTTTCTCCTAATATTTGCTTGAATCTCTTTGTATTCCTCTTTATTTCCTTTGAATGTTCTTCTCTGCTCCATTAGGTATAAAATGTAATACTAGTGAGTATTAAATAAGTGAATTGGTACGCCACTGGATTGTTGTAGTTTTACGCATTGTTTATTTTATTTACGACAAAAAGTGTCTCTTACATATTATTATTATTGTTAATGCCTTTTTCGAATACTATAATATGATATAAGGAACAGGTTTTGAGTGATTCAGAAATTATAAGTGAATGCATATCATTATGTCATAAAACGGAGGAATATTAATTAAAAATATACAAGGGCTTTGGGAAATTATTACCTAATTCATCTTAGTTTTCGAAGTTTCAAGAACGTTTTAGTGTGGTAATTATACAAATTCTACTTTTTAATAGTTCCCCCACAAAAATCTCTAAATACAACTCCTCAATAAACTTTTCTTTTTCAGAATCTTAATGCCAGAGGACAGTCTATTTGTAAAGCCACATCAAAAAAAGCCTCTATAGTTCTTCATAAGTTTTTTTTATTAATATAATGTTATATAAACATATATAAAAATAGTGCTTAGGTTAAGTATATATTTCTTAAAAAAACAGTATTTTCTTTAAAAATATAGATGTTCCTTATACAGTGTATATCAACCATTTTCAGATTTTCTTTGATCGGAAGAAAATAGTTATCTACCGTTAAAATTCCCTACTAACAATATAAACAAATTTACATGTACATTAAAGTGAAAAAGCCATGCCGATTTTTGAGGAGTTCAACTTATTCTTAGTTCTATGTTTGGACGATTTATTGGTAAGTTTCGTCAGTCCATTCACAATCTAGAGCTGGTGGAACTAAATGCAGATTCCGCGTCATTTACGTTGTATAAAACTCAATTTTATACATTTACGTTGCCAAAAATTTTTTGGATAAAAAGACTCAATAATGGCATACCATATTTCATATTTTTGTAAGTACAAAGCGGAAAGAGTGGCCCTTATCTTCAAAATAAAACGTTAAGTAAAAAAAGCAGCATGCAGGTAATTTTCACATGCAAATGCTGATAATCATAAAGTAGTCGTGAACTCTCCGAAATATGCTCTCTAAGTTATAACCAATACTATACATATTGGAGGATATAGAAATATTAAATTCTAATGTGTACGTATGTTAAGGCAATAGCTTACATGACACCAATAACCAAAACTTGACTCTGATAAAAAAAAAAGAACTTTAAATCTAGCGATATTTTTGTTAAGACTTTACAAGGCAACCTACGTCCGGCTGTACATTGTGAATGGATTTTAGGTAGTAGTAATACTACTCTTACTACCAATGTTGCTATTGTTACAACTGCTGCCGCCACCACTATGATTACTACATTAGTACTTTAAATATTTGTTATAATCACATACCACTGGTATGTGGTTATAATCTGACCAAAAATAAAATTATGTTGATCTTACAAATGATTGCCTTTTTCTCCACTTCAATGTACGATTCACTTGTGCTTTTTACACCCTGGAGCTCTATTTTCCAAAGAATCGTACATTGAAGTGGAGAAAAAGGCAAAAATTTGTAAGATAAACATGAATCCTCCACAACAATATAAAACATCTACAATAAAAATATGGTTATATGATATGTAAATATAGGTTCTCAAATTCGTTTTTGGCATGCTATCCGACATCATCTTGTAACAAACATTCCACTCTTAATTCAGTCAAAACCTGTAAAATGATTATGTAACTACACTGAAAAAACTTTTTAGTTGCTTTTTTCGCAAAATGATTTACTCTATCCGCCTATCTCTCTCCGACAAGAATCGATCGTTGAACGGGCCGGTTTTGTGTTTAGTATGTTCTACCATTCGTGTCATAATATGGAGGAAGAGTTATGCGTCGTATAATCTAATAAATACACTTTGCAGGCCTGTAGCCTATTCCCCTTTCTGTTTTGTGCAGATGAAGTTTATCTTTTGGTGTGTGGTCCACAAGCACACTCGTTTTTTGTTCTTATTTTCTGTTAGTTCCCTTTCCTGTAATTTTTATTTTATTTTAAAGAGTTTGTTTGTCTATATGAAACCACCACCGACTAACAAATGCATTGTTCATGATTTTGTTTTATATTGTGTCCCTCAGTTAAACTTTTAAAGGACTTTAGCAAAACCGTCAAATTCTGCTACTGAAATATAAGCAACTATACAATTTCGAGCTGAACAAAATATCAGTTTTTCACACCTTAAAGGGACACTTCAATTCGCTTTTTATTGCTAATAATTAACTGGTTTTGATGTTGCTTTGTTTTTCATTTCTTGTCTATATACTATTAAAGTTGATAAATAGCAAATTCAGTTTCTTTTTTCACAGAATAAATATTAAAATGTAAGACACTTTAATGGAAACTCTTTGATAAAAACAGTAAAATGCTGTTTTTTTAAAACTTCTACGAAATAGGCAAAGCAAATTTTAAGCCTAACCGTTTCAATAGTATATAATGCGAACTTGGTTAACATGTTTCGAAAAGTACGCAAAGTGTGAAAACTGATATTTACACAGAACCTTTAGCGTCATTCTGTTTTCACTGTGGAGTAATTTTAGTTACTGCCTAATGTTTCAATCTTATCTGATGATTACATAGGACCCACATAAGGCGACAACCGCGTTATCGGCCTATGGTCATAGTCCCTAACCTCCACCTCTTCCCTCATATAATTTCCACTACTCCCTCCGCTTTTGCTCAACAAATATATCTCTGTTATCACTATATCCCTGCTGACAGCTTTGCACATATCGTATATAGTTAGTGCTGCCACACTGACAGCTGTCAAAGCCTCCATTTCTACTCCTGTTCTGCCTTCACATTGAATTTCTGAAAAAAGTTTTACTTCTTCTTTGTCTACGTCCAAAGCTGCGGTCACATTGATTTTTGTAAGAGGGATGTTGTGGCATAGAGGAATGATTTCGGAAGTTTTCTTGGCACCGAGTATGCCCGAAATTTGAGATATGCTTAGTACGTCCCCCTTCTTCAAGGCATTTTCACTGATAAGCTTGGTTATTTGCGGTCCCACCTTGACTGTAGCGGTCGCATTGGCACTTCTAATGGTGATTTTTTTATGGATTATGTCTACCATGGAGACTTTTCCTTGTCCATGCGATAAGTAGGTTCTTGGCTCCTCAGTTGAATAATATCTGTTGCTGTTTGGCATTATTCTTTTACTGAAAAGATGAGATAAGTTTTTAGGCATTGCATCTGACCAAGGCAATGCTGAATTTAATGTAGAATTTCGTGTTGCTTCTGACATTTGGTTGACAATTGGTATGTCTGAAAATGAAACAAAAATGCTTAACATAATTGACAATACATGGCTGGTACTTTTTAATTATGGCTAATATCTCACGTCTATGATATGGATTAAAATTTTAAAACATGAAATTAGACGGCTTATGTGGCACAATTGCATGTAAATCAATGAACACACACTGTATATGAAAGGATAACTAGAAAACTTCATATGATAAATCAACCGAAAAAAAAATGGCCGCCGAATAAAAGTAGAAAAAATGTTTTTATCACCATTTTCAAAACTCGGTATCCTGAAAAATATGAAGGTGCCCGGCTGCAAACTTGGTCAGAGGCTACATTTCCAATTAGAGGAAAAACGTTTGTATTAACGCTACTTACATGATTTTAAATTAATTTTGGTAGTTTTAACGAGTATTACAATTTTTCTCAAAACTCTTAAAATTTATTGTAGTTATGTGAAGTTATAATATTTACAAGGCATTATTAAATATGTTCATATTTTACGAAGCCGAATGCATATTGCGCATATTCATATCGAGGATATCAACTTTTATAGGGCGACCGAAATATAAATTTGCTTTTTGGGTTAATACTAGGTTGGCCAAGAAATATTTCCCTGATCTGGAGAAGGCGCCTCCTTGCAGTCAGTAGTATATTAATTGATTTCACAGCGGCTATCTGAGAATATACTGCTCTTCCACCACCTTCACAGATAATTCATTGGCATAGGTCTTTACAGGATATATGGCAGCCCAAACGGACCCAAAAAATCAGTCTCGAGAATTTTCCATCTACACCAGATTCAACTTGTTTTGGAGCCATCTGTATTGTTGGAAATGTTGTGTAGTGGAATAGTGGAAAGTAGTAGTTAGCTGATGTTATCAAATTGCTCAAGTGAAGTGTACGATCAACGCATTTCTAGTAAAATAGTAGCGCTTTCAAATAATATACACAGTCTTTCAAAAATCATGCACCTCCTTTCATCATCAAACAGCCATTTGTGTCCACTGCTGAACATAGGCCTCCTCAAGACGTTTCCGCTCCGTTCCATTCTGGGATTCTTGGATCCAATTTCTTTTGATGTCATCTGTCCACCGGGCGGCGGCCTACCTCTACTCCTCCTATCTTGTCTTGGCCTCCTCTAAAACCTTTTTCGTCCATCTGCCATCGGACATACGTGCCACATGGCCAGCCCACTGCCACTTATGTCGAGTTATATAGTCAATTATGTCATGGACTCTGGTTCGTTAGCGAACGGTGACATTTGGGATTCTATCTCGTCTTGTGATGGCAAGCATAGCTCTTTCCATTGCTCTTTGTGCTATTCGCAACTTGTGAACTTCTTCGTCAGTGTGAGCGTTTCTGCGCCATGAGTTTTTACGGGCAAGAAACTTTCCTTTTAAGGGAAATCGGAATATTACTTTTGAAAATATGTCGAAGTTTTTCAAATGCAGCCCACCCCAAGCCTATTCTCCATTGTATCTCGCAAGTCTGATTATCTCTACCTAGTCTGATCTCATGACCCAAGTATTTATAATCGAAGACTGGCTCTATTTGGTATCCGCCACTTTCTGATGTACCACCAAGAACGAGGTTTGTCATAAGTTTTGTTTTCTGCATGTTCATGTTTAGGCCTACCCTCTTTGAAGCTTCTCTCAATTCATCCAACATTTTTCCAGCATCATTAAAATTATCTGCAAACAGTACGATGTCATCCGCGAAACCGAAATGATGAAGACTCTCGCCGTTAATGTTTATACCCCTAGTCTCCCAGCTCAGTGTTTTAAAAACACATTCGAGAACTGCGGTGAAAAGTTTTGGGGAGATTGTGACTCCTTGCCGGATACTCCTCTCTATTTTGAATTTATTTGTTGGTTTATGAAGCATCGCACTTGCGGTTGCATTGGTGTATATGTATTGGATGAGCTCTGTATATCTGTAGTCTATTCTACTTTGCCTCAAGGCTGCCAGTATTGCTGTAAAGTTGACTGTATCGAAAGTTTTTTGAAAATCAATAAATATAAGTACTAAAGGCTTATTATATTCAACAGTCTTTTCTATAAGGGTCTTGACGACTTGAAGATGATCATTTGTTCCATAACCACTTCTGAAGCCAGTTTGCTGTCTAGGTTGGTAGAAATCAAATTTTGCTTCGAGACGCTTGGCGATTATTTTGGTGAATAGCTTATGGAGATGTGACACAAGGCTAATAGGTCTATAATTACCAAGGTCTGTTATTCACCTTTTTTATGTAGCAAAATCATTCCAGCATTATTCCATGTACTGGGGATGATACCAGTATGGATGAATAGATTGAATAGCAATACTAACCTATTGATTAATTTCTCTCCCCCAAGTTTAATGGATTCTATAACCACTCCGTCCTCTCCAGGTGCTTTATTATTCTTTATTTTCCTTATTGCATTCTCGAATTCATCTACTGATATGTCTGGTATTTCTTCTGACCCTTGATTTAAGACCTTTGGGTGACGTGAACTTGCACGGATTTCCTCTTGGCTTTCTTGGCAACTATAGAGCTATGTTGGTGTTTGGAACCTTCGGCAACATGCACTAAAACTGAGCTTTATCCACAATACCGAAACAGAATTTTTGCACTCGACGCGCGTTTCGCAAACCATGTTAGCATCATCAGGAGATGATTAAAAAATTAAAATCTACCTTCCTCTCTTTTACACTACTCTTTAAAAAAAAGGACCAATCCTGGAATCCCACTAGTCACGCTGGATTAACCAATACAATGGACTATACGGAATAGGCCCTCTATCTCTATTTAAACTATTCTTACATTTAATAATTTCCATACTTTCATATGCGTCTAATAATCTATCAATATATTATGAATTAATTTTAAATTTTTTATTGTTATTCTATGATTATTATCAAAAGCATGCTCGGCAACACTTGATTTTTCTGTTCTACCATACTTTAAATGAGCTATATGTTCTTTGAATCTCGTCTGTATAGATCGTCTAGTTTGCCCAACATATTTTTGGTTACAATCCATACATCGAATTTCATATATTCCACTTCTTTCTAACATTTCAATTTTGTCCTTTGGACTACCTAATAGTTTCTTAATGTTAAACTGAGTCTGGTATACTAATTTTAAACCTACTTCCTTAAAAACTTTTTGGAGTCCTCTAGTATACTGAGGATTATACGGTATCGAAACATATTTTGTAATTTCATCCTAATTAACGAAAGAAGTGGAATCACGAATGGTCTTTCTAAACAAATGCCTATTAATTAGTCTATTTATTAAGTTAGTATTGAAACCATTAACTTCCGCTGTATTCCTAATTGTTTCCTTTTCCTTATTAAATCTTTCTCTGCTAAGAGGAAAGTTAACCATACGGTGTACTAAAAAATGAAAGCTGGCCATTTTATGTTGGTCGCAGTGGAAGGAATCATTGTATTGTAGCGTGACTAGTGGGATTCCAGGATTGGTCCTTTTTAGTTCCGCTTGATTGAGCAAACAATAGTATAAAAGGGAGGTAGGTAGATTTTAATTTTAGTTTTAATCACCTCCTGATGATGCTAACATGGTTAGCGAAACGCGCGTCGAGTGCAAACATTCTGTTTCGGTATTGTGGATAAAGCTCAATTTTAGAACTATAGAGCTCTCAGTAGAATTCCTCTGTAATCTGCAGTAACTTTTCCTTATTGTTCGTTTGTGTACCGGTTTCATCTTGGAGAGTAAATATTTCTTTTTTTCCATTTGAGATGTTCTTTCTCAGTATCTTCATGCTTCTATTTTCTTCTAGAGTTGTTTAGTACTATCCTCATTGAACTTTCTTAAATATTATCTTATTTCCTTGGAAATATCTTTATTCAAGCTTCTCAGTTGCTCTCGAGTATCTTCTTTCGATAGTTCTCGTTTTCACCTCATGAGGTCTTTGGTACGAAAGCTTACCATTTTTGCCTGTTTTTTTTTTACAATATTGATTCTCTGCACGCTTGACTGCATCTAGTATGGTGTTGTTTACAGCTTCGATATCATTCACGTCAATCAGGGTCTTGTCCAAATTGGCTGATACTGTTCTTGAGAATTCTTCAATATTGGCAGGTGTGTTAGTTTGGGTTGGAATTTTTCTTTGTCACCATTTTATGTCTTTCCTTGGCAAGACTTAATTTAATTTTGGCTCTGACCAGTCTGTCATCGCTACCAGTATGGATTCTTTGGAGCGTTGTAACGTCAGTTACAATTTGTTTTTTGTCTGTTATTATGTAGTCGATTTCATTTTTTGTTTTCCCATCTGGGCTCGTCCATGTATACCTACGGTATTCTTTTTTCTGGAAAAAGCTGTTCATGAGGTACAAATTTTGTTGGAGAAGAACATTAATCAACATAATATCCTCTTTCGTTTCGTTCCCCTAGGCCAAAGTTGCCCAATATAGTATCCGATATTTCTTGTTTCGTCCCAACTTTTGCGTTGAAGTCGCGAATTATGAATGTGTAGTGACATTTGGATTCTTGAAATGGTCTCATAATATCTCCATAAAACTCCTCAACCTCTTCGTCCTCATAGTCGGCTCTTGGGGCATAAACCTGGATGATCTTTAATTGGTATCTTTGATTCAGTCGAATTATTATATCAACAATCCGAGGGGATATGCTTTTGATAGTTATGATGTCCTTAGCATGTTTTTTATGTATTAGGAAATCAGTGCCTCCATCAGATTTATCGGGGTAGCCTGAGTGGTAAAAGATATGTCCAGACTTGAGTGTCATCATCGATTCTCCTGCGTATTCGCAGAGGCCACGAAAGTCCCAATTAATATGAGTTAATTCCTCTTCTATTTCCAAAAGCTTCTCTTCTGATGCCAATGTTCTGGAGTTGTATGTTGCAATTCTTAAAGTTCTTATTTTACTTTTCGATCTCGTAAAGGGTTTGGACGTCTCCCCCAGAATCCTTGGGATAAACCAACCTACGGTCGGTGCGAGATTCTAGACAATTTGTTCTACTCGCCTGGGGTAATTTCGTCTTTAAATGTAAAATTTTGGAGGGTCTGGGTCAGACGCTGCTGCTAGTTTTGTTCCACCCCGGGTATTTTATTTCCCCGGCACCACCCATATATGGGAGGCATTCCCCTATCCGTCACCTAGGGCGGCGCCCGATGGGGACTAGCAACCCCACACCTCCATTAACCTTGAACAATTTATTCCCTACGTTAATTTTTTGAAACAAAGTTAATAAAAAGCTAAAAGAAATATTTTTCGCAAAAGTGAGTACAATAGAATCATCGAATTGCTTTAATACAAAATAAAAGCAGATTTAACTTTTAACCGAAACTATAAGCTCTTAACAAATGCTGCTTTTACATTGGTAAAAACAACATTTGCATGTTAAATTATAATGTAAGCTTGTAACTATGTCTATATGTACAAATGTACATATATATTTAAGTATAAATTAATATTTTCAATTTAACCAAGATTTGCAAAACACTCTAACATGGCAACGTAATTAAACAACGGTTTCTGATAATCGAAGGGTTTGAGTGGATACGTTTCGGATAAAGCGGAGATTGTTTTGACCATTCCATCTCGGATAATCAGCAGTTTCGGATAATCGGGAGATCTTATTATTAGTAAAAATTTATTTGAAACAGAATTCGTCAAATAAAGAGCCAAAAAAAAAATCTTAAAATGTATTTATTTCATAATTTAATACGACGTATTGGAGCGAGTCCACACCTAAGAAAACCATTGGAACAAGAATAGAGCGTTCCTATTGGCCTATTAGCTGGGAAATTTAAGGCCATTCCAGAGATCTTTGTTTTGCCTACCACTAGACAAATTATTGGAACAACATGCATACTGATTGAAAAAGTAAGTTTTTTTAATATTGCTTTTACAATATACATACTGCAATAGTTTTTAGCTAATTTGGCTGCCTTTCGTTGCTAATAGCTCATGGCTTACACAGTATATTTTTTTGTACTTCAAAAACTAAAATGTATGTGTTTTGTAGTGTGTTCTATCATAATTAATGATTGTTCTTTTATCAGACAAGACACTCGGAGAACTGCACTGCCCTTCTTAAATGTACGGATCATATTTGAAATGTGAAGGTAATGGGCTGAGGCACACTATGTATGCATGGTTGATACTTCTGAGGTATGCAGTAATGTGGCCTGCCGGTTTTATACTGCTAAGAGCATATTAGTTCTTAGTCACTAGTGAGTTTTCTTGAGAACATTACAGCAGCTGCTAAAATGCGAGTAGTGGATGGAACCTTTTGCCACAGTTTATATCGATATCGTAACCGACTCAGTTAAACAACTCTCCACTTGTTTTGAAGCCAAGCGCTTCAACCAATAGGAGAGATGGGAGTTCTTATCTTGCGCCTGCGCTCAATGAGTGAACGCTGCCTTTATAAATAAAACATCAGTTCGGCATATATGTATGTCTCTTTTCAATAAGATACCGCATGTAAGGAAAAAGAGATAGAGATAGTGTTGGCGAGAATTAACCGTAAAACGAGGCACGCAACAGGCTTGTATTGTGCTTGTATTCAGATGAGATCTCGATTATTGATTTTCTGCGCGGCGACAGGAAAAGGGTGTTGATTGAAAAGGAACCTAAAAGCGAAAACTCCATTTTGTTTGTTCGTGAGTCGGCTTTGTTTGCAGTGCTTTTTGTGAACTGCTTTCGCCTCGGCTTTCGCAAATTTTGCAAACTGATATATGAGTATCGCTCGAAATATGAGTATCGCCTGAAAAAACAGAATTTGGCTTACTTCCAGCTCGTTCTTGGTCGAGGTAACATCGTGCTGTGTAGCGACTCCTTTTCGACGCCATATTGGGCAATGCGTGGCAAACGTTCAAGGACCGATTTGCCTCCCCAAGGAAGAGGCGGACGTCCCAGCCGGCGTCGTCTGTGCCACTTCAGTGTATAAGTGTTTGTCTATAGCCAGATAAAATATCCAGTGTGGGCCTTCTGCCTGTGCCGTGGGAAAAAGTCGGTAGTCGTGACATGGCCCAGAGCCAGACAAGGTCGCGGCCACCCCGTAATAGGGCCCTCGATCCAACAAAGGCCCAGATACACCCATACCAGATGCAAAAGATCGGCAAATTCCTCGCCAGCCAACTTTAACCTTGACATGGCGGTTATACGCGGCCTGCACCGAATAATCTGGGTATGATTATAGAATTGTTCTTCAAAATTGAAATAGTTGGTCGGCACTAATTAAATGAAAAAGTGTTTTGTTAGTGGACTCGTTCAGGAGAAATAAAAATTTTAAATAGCCATTCACTTTCTTTTTTCCCAATAGACGGTCATGGAAATCTTGTGTTATTATGGCTGCTCTGACTTTTTTACAGAAATTCCCTTAATACGCTTTATGGTATGCCGATTTAAGGTTATTTGAACATTGAAGATGTTTCTGTTATCCTAATATAGTAAAAAGGTACATGCTACATTTGCCACATGACGTCATACGCGTGAGAGATCGTGTTAGTTTGTTTATTTAAACTTAAATTTGATCATAAGGTATCGGAATCCGTTCAAATGACTAAAATAAATTGGAACTAAGTGAAACTAGCTGAAAGTTGATTGAACGACTAACCAAAACTAGCCAAAAGTAACCAAAAGCACCAAAACGGGCTAAAACGAATCGGAACTTGTTACAAACATTAAAATAAGTTAAAACTAACCAAAACGAGTCAAATTTTAAGGACTAACCAAAACTAACCAAAAACATTAAATTTGATTAAAACATCGGAACCGATTCAAACCACTAATATAAATTGGAACTAGCTAAAAGTAACCGAAAGCTGATTGAATAACTAACCAAATTTAACCAAAAGCAAATAAAAGCACCAAAACGGGCTAAAATGTATCGGAACAGATTCAAAATATTAAAGTAACTTAAAACTAACCCAAAATAACCGAATATTGGCGACTAACCTTAACTAACCAAAAACATTAAAATCGGTTATAATGTATCGGAACTGGTTCAAATGACTAAATAATTTAAAACAACTGAAATCAACCGAAAATTTATTGAACGACTAACCAAAACTAACCAAAAGTATCCAAAAAGGGCTAAAACGTATCGGCACAGATTAATTAATATTAGATTAAGTTGAATTTAACCGAAGTCTGGCGATTAACTTAAATGACCAAAAACATTTAACCTGGTTATAACTCATCGCAACCGGTTCAAATGACGAAAATAAATTGGAACTAACTGAAAGTAACCGAAAATTGATTGGATGACTAACCAAAAAAAATAATAATAATTGATAATAACGTATAGGAGCCGGTTCAAATGACTAAAATAAATTAAAACTAACTGAAATTAACCGAAAGTTGGTTAAACGACTAACTAAAAGTAAACAAAAGCACCAAAAAAGGTAAATTTTCAGTTAGTTTTAATTTATTTGAGTCATTTGAACCAGTTCCGATACGTTATGCTCAATTTTAGTGTTTTGGTTAGTCACCAAAATTCGGTTAATTTGTATTAGTTTTAACTTACTTCCATAGTTTTAATCTCTTTCGATACGTTGTAGCCCGTTTTGATGCTTTTAGTTAGTTTTGGTAATTCTATTAGATTTAAGTATAACGACAGAAATATAGTTTGTTTTCTGTTCGCACGTAGTCATGGTTAGTTTCGGTTAATCATTTAATCAACATTCGGTTACTTTCAGCCAGTTCCAATTTATTTTAGTCAATTGACCAGGTTCCGATACGCTATAACCAATTACGACGTTTTTGGTTAATTTTAGTTAGTCGCCAAAATTAGGTTAATTAGGGTTAGTTATTTATTTTAATACCTTTTATCAGTTCCGATAGGTTTAGCACTTTTTGGTGTTTATGGTTACTTTTGATTAGTTTTGGTTAGTCATTCAATCAGCTTTCTGTTAGTTTTAGTTAGTTTTAATTTATTTCAGTCATTTGAACCGGATCCGATACGTTATAACCAATTTTAGTATATTGGATCATTTTAGTTAGGCGCCAAAATTCTGTTAATTTGGGTTTGTTACTTATACCTTTAATCAGTTCCGATACGTTTTAGCTCTTTTTGGTGTTTATGGTTACTTCTGATTAGTTTTGGTTGGTCATTCAATCAGTTTTCGGTTAGTTTTAGTTAGTTTTAATTTATTTCAGTCATTTGAACCGGATCCGATACGTCATAACAAATTTTAATGTTTTGGTTAATTTTAGTTAGGCGCCAAAATTCGGTTAAATTATTAAAGTTAGTTTCAACTTAGCTTAATATTTTTATTATGTTCCGATATGTTTTAGCCCCTTCTGGTGCTTTTAGTTAGTCTTGGTTAGTCGTTCAATCAACTGTCAGTTAATTTCAGTTGGTATTAATTTATTTTAATCATTTTAACCAGTTCCGATACGTTATAAACAATTTTAGTGTTTTTGGTTATTTTTGGGTTAGTTTTAATATTTTTAATCTATTTCGACACGTTTTAGCCCGATTTCATGTTTTTTACTTACTTTTAGTTAGTCGTTCAATCAACTTTGGGTAAAATTCAGTTAGTTCCAATTTATTTTAGTCATTTGAACCGGTACCGAGTCGTTTTAAGTATTTTTAATGTTTTTGGTTAGTTTTGGTTAGTCACCAAAATTCGAATAATTTGGGTTAGTTTGAACTTACTTCAATATTTTAAATCTACTTCGATTAGTTTTTGCCCGTTTTGGTGCTTTTGGTTAGTTAGTCGTTCAATCAACTTTCGGTAAAGTTACTTTTATTATTTTTAGTCATTTGAACCGGTTCCGGTACATTATAACCAATTTTAATGTGTTTGGTTAGTTTTGGTTAGTCGCCAAAATTCGGTTGGTTAGTTTTAACTTAACATTTGTAATGTGTTCTGATAAGTTTTAGCCCGTTTTGGTGCTTTTAGTTACCTTTGGTTAGTTTTGGTTAGTCATTCAATCAACTTTCGGTTACTTTCAGTTAGTTCCAAATTATTTTAGTCACTTCGACCAGTTCCGATAGGTTATAACCAAATTTAATGTTTATGGTTTATTTTCGTTAGTCGCAAAAATTCGGTTCGTTTTGGTTAATTTTAACTTACTTAAATTTTTGTAACCTGTTCCGATTGGTTTTAGCCCGTTTTGGCGCTTATGGTTAGTTTTGGTTAGTGGTCCAAACAACTTTCGGTTAGTTTCAGTTAGTTGCAATTTTTTAGTTATTTGACATTTAATGATTTCGGTTAGTTTTGGTTAGTCGCAAAAATTCGGTTCGTTTTGATTAGTTCTAACTTACTTAAATTTTTGTAACCTGTTCGGATATGTTTTAGCCCGTTTTGGTGTTTTTGGTTAGTCGGTTAATAAACGTTCGGTTAGTTCCAATTTATTTTAGTCATTTGAACCGATTCCGATACGTTATAATCAAATTTAGGTTTAAACAAACAAACTAACACGATCTCTCACGCGTATGACGTCATGAATGTGCCAAATGTAGCATGCACTTGTTCACGATTTGAGGCCCTATACTAGGAAAACAGAAACATTTTCAATGTTAAAATGCATTTTTAGATTGTCAGACATGCAGAATAAAGTGGTTAAAACAAAAGTTCCGATATCATAATAATAAAAAAATTCAGTTAGTTGGCCAATATTCTGGCGGACACTGTATAACATTAGTTGGATTTAAAAAAGATTTAACTATAACATTGTATCTGCCAGTTTTGAGATTTAATTGAATTTCGTGCTCATTCGATTTTAGAATATGCAATAATTTTGGAAATAAGTGTGCTGGAATGTGCATTAAACCACATTTATACATACATTTCAGGATCGCAGGATAATTTAAATGATTTTTCGCCATCGCTTCTAGTAGAACAATTCAAATAAAGGCACTTATAATCAGGCATTTTTAACAAAAATAAAATAAAGATTAATTATTTTTCGTAGCACTCTCGGACTAAACCAAAAGACTCGCGTGATTCGCGTTTAGAATCACACTAGAGCTTGCCCTGACTACTTCTTGGGATGGCTGGTCATCCCAAGGAGGCGTAGCTTTAAACGAATTCTTGTTTCATGCGTTAGGTGGGAGGTTTCGCATCTGGTGTGGGTTTATCTGGGACAAACTTATCTGGGAGTATCGCCCCAGCTCTAACTAAGCCCGGACGGGGGCTGTACTGGCAAATTGCCTCGAAGCAGCGCCAAACTGCCCCCTTCTTGAAGCGGGTTACAACCGTTACCGTAGAATTTGGCCTTACTAATATCAAAGGCGCCGACTCAGAGTTGTTCGGTTACGGTATAAACTGTGCTTTTGCTACTAACATAGGTAAAGTCCGTTCAAGTCTATTGCGCGGTTACGTCATATCATTCCATCTTTCTTTATGCAATGAACGTATGTACTAAATTGGTCCGTCAAATTGGAATCTTTGACATCGATTTGCGTCAATGTCAAAATATCATAACGAAAATAACAGATTAATTCATTTATTGATTTGTTGGTAGTTGGTTTGTGTTTTACGCTAATAATTGCTAATAAAAATCGTTTTGAGATGCCCCACCGGTTCAGTGAGAAAGAGCAAGCTTTAATTTTAAAATTAGTGCATTATTTCACATGTGAAAAAGATGCTGTAAGTAATATTTGTTTTCTATTTATTTCATAATACTTAAAAATGATATCTGTAGAAAAAATGTATTTTTGATGTGTAAACATCTTACTCGGCGATATGAGGACAAATCTCGGCAAATGAGACGGAAATGCGCAAACCAATTCTACCGCCAGGGCGGTATTATATACAATTTTGCCATTTAAAATCATTTTTAAACGGATTTTAGACGATAAAAAGCATATTATTATTTTAAATTAAACGAACTGTCAAAGTATTATTCAGATGCCCAGACGTTTAAAACAATAGCCGCGTTCGTTTTTGTCATCTTTTTCCTCGATTTGCTCCAACATTTTGACAGGCACGTGACTTGGGTTTTCCTTTTAAATACACAGAACTCGTGACTGTCAAATTTTCAGAGCAAGTCGAGGAAAAAGATGACAAAAACGAACGCGGCTAATATTGTCATAAGTATGTAAAATTGATAAAAACGGAACGTGCTCCGGAATAGAAAACAGGTACAGACATCTTTTGGCTAGTGTAAAAAATAACGTACGAGTCTATCTAAGACGTACGGATCTTTTTTTTTTGACGTCAGAAATTCTGACGTAACCGCGCAATAGCCTTGAATGGACTTTAACACTAAATATTCCATATGGAGCACTCTGTGCTACAGCAAATCACTTGAAGGTTTGCTTTCCTGATATTTGTCACGAAATATTAAAAAAAAAACAAAGATGAAGCATAATCACAAGAATAGTTTAACAAGCTAGAGGGCTGGACGAATCACATCATTTTAAGAATATATTAGTTCAAAGCTTGACAAATTGCATAGGTTTTTTTTTCAGTGTTCTCTTTCTAAATGGTGTAATTTTATAGTTAAATTATTTTAATTTTTAGATTTTTTTTCTTCTAAATGAGGGCAGATTTACCTTCAAAAAGTAGCTTTGTTAGAGTCCGTAATTTTACTTTATGCCAATTTACACCTTGTTATCTAGACCGAAGCGACCCTATCTATATAAGATTCAAGTGACGTAAAAAGCAATTATTTAGGTCATAAAGATGAATCTGCCAGCACTAAATTCTTGTACGACATCCAAAAAGCTATCAATTCCAGGCCCAAAATAGTCTAGAGGTCTAGAAACAATCTTAATTAATAATACAGGTAAAAAAGAGACTGTACTGTGGAATTCAACGATAAGAGCACGTACCGTATCTACAACCTTAATGGAATCTTAATAACCCCTGGTACAGAAATAAAATTGCGCCATTAAGAAAGAAAAAATTTAAAATTTTCCAATGTATGCAATTTAAAATATTGGTAAAAATTGTGCACTATGAGCCATGAGTGTATTTTTTTATCTACCTATTTATTTATTTTTATATGGACCGAAAATACCATTTACAAAAAGAAAAAAATAGTACAATAAGTAATACTCTTCGAAAGTGTAATAATAATAATAATTCTTATGGCACTACAAGATTTTGACCTTGCATTTACCCGAATTCCCTAGTTTTTAATTGGCTAAAGCCATGAAAGCATTCATATTATGAGAAATATCTAAAAAAAGAACCGGTGAATGGAACTAAAATCTTTTTGAGGAATGCTTCAAAATCGGAACGATTCCGAAATATAGAGCTTTGAATCTGGTAATAAAAATTAATAAGTTTTCCATTTTAATCAGCAACCTATAATTACATGCAGTGAGAAAGAAATTGATTCCAAAAAAGAGCTTTTCTTAGACAATTGTATTTTTGTCCCATAATCATGTCATCTTTATATTTCTCTCCTGATTAATTTATAGATCATGTCAAATAAAAGTTAACCATATAATATAAGAAAAGCCCATTTGGTTAATCAACACTTGTAAATGCCCAGTTATTCAGTTATTTCAATTACCTTTTTCACAATAATGGAGAAAAATATTAGTTTTGTATTAAGTTAAAACTAGAGCACTATCCACCAATAAGAATCATTGGGCGATTATCCATTTTTGATAAATTGTACATGCCTGTAAAGAACAGAGATATTGTTTTCTACTTGTTTCTAAGCTATATCTAGTTCTACAAGCTATGGCTTGTTAGTATTGCAACATCATATCACTCCCTCTCTGTATCTTTCTCAGTTATTTTTTTTTTTGGCCCAAGAAATTTTAGGTTTTGATACATCTTATATGTTTTTATGCTTGAATGTATGTTAATTTAAGCTAGTATAGTAAATTTAAGATCTGCATTTAACTAAAAAGTGTATTTAAAAGATGTAAAATAATGTATAGTAAAATTCATACCAGCATGTTGTTTCTTTTTTCTTGAAACCGCCGCACCAATCAGAGCAGTTAAATCTTCTTCAGAAGATTGTGCTCTTAAGGCGTCTCTTAATGAGACTTCTGTATTACCAAATAAACAGACTTTCAAATTTCCATCTGCCGTCAGCCTCAGTCGGTTGCAGGATCCACAGAAATGTTCGCTCATTGAGGTTATGAAACCAACTTGGCCTTTGTAGTCTGGAATTTTCCATGCCTGAAAGAGTTGGAATCTAATTTTAAGCATCTTCCATTCTCACTTTAGTCCTAGGCCGTTATTTTATAATGACTGCAATTTTACCAATGTATTTTCTCCTCATTGCCAAATATCTATAGTAAAGGTATAAAATATTTGCCTGTATTACCTTTGACGTATCATTTGGTCCATTTACCATGGGATGGAATTCTGGATAAACAAGTTTAATCTTGTCGACCATCTCTTTATATGATACCATTTTGTTTTCATTCCATTTATTTCCCGAAAAGGGCATGTACTCTATAAATCGGATATCAACGTTTCTGTCTTTGGTTAGTTTTACAAAATCCAACAATTCTCCGTCATTTAGACCTAGAAAAAAAAACATTTTTGCTAGGTCCCAAAAATGTATAATTTTAAAATGATAAATTCTAGTGAAAAGGATTTTTGACTGATCAAAAGTAGTTTGGCTTAATTAATTGATAAACGATATTTATCAGCCACCCTTATTAAAATACTAAAAATATGTAAACCTGAGAAATTCCCGCTACTCATCGAATTTAATGAACCGTCAACAAAACTTGTTGATCATCCAATAAGGTTTAAAAATGAGGGCAAAAAGTTTTAACAATTGGATAAAAATAATAATCGATGATTATACAAAAATATTGTATACAAAACGCCTGCTTTAAAATAATAAAATGCTTGTAATGATTTTTACCATCTAAAAAAATTAAACAAATATAGATTTTGCATATCCTCATGTTAGGTAAGTAGAAAACACCACATAAAAATAAACGAGTTTACAATATTTTGGACAAACATTACACTTGTCAATAGTCACTAACATAGGCTTCTTCAATGGAAAACAGAAATAAAAAACGACTGAAACTAATTAGTTATCTTCATATCAAAAATACATTGTAATGATTTTGGACATCTAAAAAAATGAAACAAATATAGATTTTGCATATCCTCATGTTAGTAAGTTTTTAGTAGAAAATACCACATAAAAATAAACGCGTTTACAATATTTTGGTCAAACATTACACTTGTCAACAGTCACTGACATAGGCCTCTTGAATAGAAAATATAGAAATAAAAAACAACTGAAACTAGTTAGTTATCTTCATATCAAAAATACATTAACTGTCTGATTTTTGAGCAATGGTAAACTATTGCTTTTTAAAAGGATATACACACCAAATTAAGTCAAGTTATACTCTCATGACTCATGATTTTCTGATAGCTGGTGATACACATTTCATCTAGGGTTTATCTTAGGTAACCAATTACATACTACTTAAATTTGTCTTATTTTAAGTACTTTGCGATTATTAGATTCGTCTTACGTTATTTTTATTTTATTATTTCATGAGCAGCTGAGGAACGCCCATCAAACAATGTACAAAAATTGGATATGAATGCTCAATATCTATTCTATAATAAAATAATATAAATGTTATTCTTTAAATAACACTTCTAAACTTCGAGGACATGCTGAAAATGTAAAAAAAAATTATTTATTTATTTACTTCACGGGCGTCTGATATACCTGGAATAAAAGGTATGCTGTTTGCATACCATAATTTTATTAGCTCAAAATATATCAAGCATTAAACATGCTAAAATATCGTGCGGCTCGTTTCCACATCTCCTCACACTACATTACCTTTCATAACAACACAATTAATTTTAACAGGATCATAGCCCAGTTGTAATGCCAAGTCAATGCCCATCATCGCTCGTTTCCAACCATTTCTCCTGGTGATCTTTTCATATTTATCGGGATTTAGAGTATCCAAGCTTACATTTAAAATATCTAACCCTGCTTTTCTGAGAGCAACGAGTTGTCGTGTTAACGTTAAACCGTTGGTTGTCATGGCTACTGTCTCAAGCCCTTTGATTGATTTTAAACATTCTGAAATTAAAATTGAAAGATCATATTTTTCAGTAGACTTGTGAGATGGTAATGATATACTAAAGGCAACAAGTACTTTTGGTACTTGGTTGATTGATTTGTCTAACTATAATAATTCCTGATATCAGTCCTAAAATTGGCGAAGGCTCCACCATGGCCATTCAAACCATGTGCCATAAAATGGAATACAACACAAGAACAAATTTCTTCCTCTATATGACAAACAGTGTTAAATGAAAATTTTGTTATTTAACCTGATGTGTGTATGCAATGAGAACCATACTAGAGGTATACTCAAGACCCAGCTTTACAATGGAACAATGTAATATCCTGTAGGTATCAAAAAGAGATCCTTACAATATTTAGTCGTAAAGCCGAAATTCCTAAAACTTATCTGTGTAATACCATGGCCATTAAAAGTAAACTGCCTATCAGAAATTACACCAAGATTTACTTGATCTTTATTATCCAAAACAACATTATTTATATTATAATCAAGAACATTTACTTGTCTTAATTTACGAAAAACTATTACTGGAATATTTACTGATTCTAAGCTGTTAAGAGTTGATCAATGACAGTCTACATACCTGGAGGTGTTAGTACACACACTGGCATAATTAGGGGAACGGGCAAAATTTACACTAAGTTTGACTTCAATTTTCTGTTGAACCCTTCACTCGATTTTGACTTTTTTTTTTGTTAGATTGTAGCCTGGTTCTTTCAGAATTCGTTAGAGGTATTGCTGATTTTAAAAAATTGGTCCTAATGTCATATAAAGGGCTAAAATGAAAGTAATGGTTTTTTGTAAATTTTTGGGACACTCTGTAGAGTGAAAGAATGAAATCATATATGATTCGATAATGCCAAATTAAAGATTGATCCTTTCTGAGCATTTTCTTTTTTTATTCACTCTGATACCTCGAATATTAAGGATGCTACAGGGTTTTGTTAAAAATAGTGCATTGACCTACTTTTTAAGGGTCAATGAATTTTCGTTAATCTTTAATATGTTATAGAGACCATTAAATCTAAAAATTTTTATGGCATTAAGTTTCATTCCTGACAGTTCTACGGTTACTTACAAAGGGATAAATAAAAGTCCCTTCTATGTTTTCCATTTTATGAACTGTTATTTTCGAAGGCCATCCTTCACACTTGATCCAGGCCCAGGCTTAGGGACTGGTCCAATTTGTGCTTTAATGCATGCATTGAAGCGTGTTTATTTATCTCTGTATAGATAACGGTATCACTATCAGGCATGAAACTTAATGTCATAAAAAATTTAGATAATGGTATCTATAACATATCAAAGATTAACGAAAATTCATTGACCCTTAAAAAGTAGGCCAATTCACTATTTTTAACAAAGGATTAATCTTTAATTTGGCATTATCGAATGATATCAAATATCATTCATTCACTCTACAAAGATTAAGGGAAATTCATCGACCCATAAAAAGTACCATTTTTAACAAAACCCTGTAGCACCCTTAATATTCGAGGTATCAGAGTGAATAAAAAAAGAAAATGTTCAGAAAGGATCAGTCCTTAATTTGGGATTATCGAATGATATCGAATTTCATTCGTTCACTCTACAGAGTGTCCCAAAAATTGACAAAAAAATATTACTTCCTTTTTAGCCCTGTATATGACATTAAGACCAATTGTTTAAAATCAGCGTTATCTCTAACGTATTCTTAAAGAACCACGCTACAATTTAACAAAAAAAAAGTCAAAATCGAGTGAAGGGTTCAAGAGAAAATTGACGTCAAACTTAGTGTAAATTTTGCGCGTTCCCCTAATTATGCTGGTGTGTAGTAATTATTTTGACACTTAAGTCATTCACAAATATATGAAAATTAGTTTTCTTGAACAATTTCATATCATTTACAAAGTGAAAAAATAGGTGATCCTTGGGATACACCCAAAAGTCCTTACATATCTCTAGAATATGATTTGGACACTGTGTTCTGCCAGTCACAAAACTGCCTATCTATCCTAAGATATGGCCAACATACTTAAACCTATGCAGTTTGCATATTATTAGCTTATGATCCACTCTTATCTGATGTCTTTGAGAAGTCTGTGCAAGTACTGTCCGCCTGAAGACGTTCTAGAAAATTACCAGAAGACAGCCTCCTGCACAGCTGATCAATATGTCTGCTCCACCGTAGGCCGTCATCCACCATAATTCCCAGGCCTACATGATTTCCCTCTATTATTCTAAAGTTACTAGACATTTGTTAAGCACCGAGTTTTGTCACTCAGATTTAACTTACTATGTTGAAAACATTGTTGAGCTCTCTGTCGTGATAATGTATGAAACAAACTTACCAACAATATGAACAAGGTCTTTCCTTACAGTAGGTTCTCCACCAGTGAGCCTTATCTTGTTAACACCTTGTTTCACGAAAATTTCTGCAATTTTTAAAACTTCGTCTGTACTCAATAATTTGGATTTTTCAGTAAGATTTACACCTTCTTCAGGCATGCAATACTGGCCTGAAACCAAGTTATGTTAAGACGAAATGTGTTTTAATATTGTATACTGGGATAAATATTAAGTTGGAAAACGTTGATAAAGAGGTGATACATTCTGCCTGCCACTCTCTACTCGTATTTATCTTTTATGATCAAACTAGATGACAAGACATGGATGGACAGTAATTATTGATACTACTTACATCTCAAATTGCATCGTTCAGTGAGAGATATTCTTAGGTAGGTATGGTGTCTGCCAAATGTATCTGTTAGAGGGCTCTCCTTAGTGTTTATAGCCTAAAAGTTTAATGTACTTACTCAGATTTAAAGGTGACCTAAATAGGGCTGTGCAGAGATATATAATGAGATTGACACTTAAGTATTATGCAACTGATTGGAATTGACAGGTTTGTTGAGAATGTGTTAAGCAGTATTTGAGCTGTTGAAGTCAGTATGTTTGTTTATAGATAAAATATCATATTAATCAGTTTCAGTTGTAGTATAAACCCTTATCTTGCAGTCCTATTTAGCGTCTGAAGAATAACTTTCTTTACTTACATTGCAGATGATTCTTTGCTATAAGTAATGTGGTTGTGATGCTTTATAATATTTCCTTTTAATAAAATCAAATACATTGTACCTATATTCCAATGAACAGTTTGCATATTATTATGTAAGCTGCTCTCTTCAACTTTCTTAAATCAATAAATACTAACAAGTTATGTACCTATTTATTGTGTTTTTACATTATTAGGTACATTTAGGTGGTTTTTGCATGTTAGGTGATAAGCCAACAAGAACCAAACTAATATAATAACCACCAACCAAGTACACCCAATGTAAGCCATAATTACTTTTAAAAAAAGAATCTGGAAAAAATTATGGAGTTCATCCCCACGACTATTTTATATTCATGTATAATGTATAATTTAGTACAATTGAAAATTTTTACCGATGTCCGATGTTATTAAAGCAATACCATATGGCAATACCCGAATTTCTCCTTGTGCCGTGCTTGTACCTAATGTCATTGTATAAAGACAATGCTAATACCTACCTAGTTAGATACTAATAAATTTTTGAATCAGGCTTATTAAAAGATCAAGGTTGCTACACTGATAGATGAAATGTGTATACTGACCTGACTTTGAAGTAGCTTAGGAGAAACAGAACCCACAGCTTGTACTTTAAATATTTGCTTTACAATATTACAACTTCTAAGTTTAATCATTCTTTTAAGCATTAATATGAAATAATGTAGACTAGTTTCTTCTTTAATGAAAACTCAGTTTAAGCTCTTAAAGCAATTTGCTTTGCGTATTTTTTATTATACATTTTAACTGGGAATTTGGAATGTAAATAAACAATTTTTTCAAATGCGTCCTATATGCTTTCACTTCTATTCAAATATCAACATACAGTATACCACTCAACACAACCGTAAAATAATATTATAAAACAACTAATATAAGCAAGCAGTTAAAATACTGTATACAATCTTGGAAAAATCCTTTAACTTTCGAAAGTATTTAAAATTCTGATATGAGGTATAAAAACAATTGATTCATAGATAATATATATGGAAGAAAGAAGACGCGTAATTGTCATTGAGAATATTGAGATCAATTGGCACCATAACATGGCGGTCTCAGAGCTATGGCTATGGTGTTTTCTCAGTGAAATAAACATTTGTTTATTTCACAGGTTTTGTCATTGTGCTCCTGCACTCTTGCACTGTTGTGGTACTTGCTGCAGTGTAGTTAGTGAAATTGTGTTTTGATTTTGTGTGTATGTTCTGGAAATTGAAGGAACGTACTGAAGAAGGAACGCTTTGAACGCCGTGAAGCCGTTAGTGAGGGATCGAGAGATTTGTTTTTGCGATTTGAGCAGACAAGAGAATTGCTGTAGACACCTAAGGCGGTCTCAGACGGCCGTAAATGGATATAAATGTAGCGATCCACCCCAAGAATAATAAACTAATAATTAAAGTTCTTGGATCCACTCCACAGTTCCGATTTAATGGGCGGAGCTAGTGAAAACAGAAGACGTTGCAGGAACCGGGTCTCAGAGCTTCAGGGTTGTTTTATATTTCCATGATACAACGGAAAGGTAAGATACTCAGTGGTTTCAAAATCGGTTCTCTCTGCGCATTGACGTCACAAAGAGCGTTTTCCTTTAAATTATGATGGTAACAGCCCCTGTATATACACAAATTTTAGATTTAACTGAATAGTTTGTTTTATTGTAATAGAAAATTTAGTAAATGGGGTTTTGGATGATTTATCAAAGGTAATTTTGAATGATTAACCTTATTATTAAAGGTTTTTTAGGATATGGATTTTTCCGCTTTAGCTTGATTGTAGCAAAAGTGTGGAAACAGATTATTTTCTTGACTTTAGTACATTCAGCAACACACAGAACTCCACTCTCAGTGATACATTTGCACAGAATAGAAGGAGGAATAAAAGCTTATAAGTTTTAATAACATATAACTTTTTATTTTTGATGTGTAAACATCTTACGCGGCGGTATGAAGGTAAATATCGGCAAATGCAACGGAAATGTGGAGATCGAATGTGTAAACCGATGTAACATAATAACCCGTGCGCATTGAGGAGCAAGCTAATCCAGGACGGCCGCAATCGCAACGACTCAAATGGGCTTCTAAAAAGCTAGCCGCTAGGGCAGTATTAAATTTTTATTATATTCGCAGTGTATTTGTACCATAGCACAGCTTATTTTTAATAGACGGTGGAATTTAAAATTAATTTTCGCTTCAAAATACACGACAAATTCGTCCGAAGTCAAGGCTATCGTCCTAAAAAGCCCGAAAATTTCGGACTTTTATACAATTTGGCAATCTAAAATCGTTTTTAAACGGATTTTAGACGATAAAGAGGCATGTTTTCAATTAAACGAATTGTCAAAAGTATTCTGATGCCCAGGCGTTTAAAACAAAATAATCATGGTACTCTTCTAAAATTTGAAAAATTTGGTTATTAACCAAATTTTTCAATCATCAAATTAAATCAAAGGATGAAGCCCCAAGATGACTAGCTGTTAGTGAATACGCAGTGCCCATAGGTAGTTGTTATTCCTGGTGGCATTAGATTTTCGTGTCGAATTTGTGCAGTGAATTAATTTACTCCGATTGAAGCTACCAGTAAGTATTATTATAGAATTCCTGACGTTGGCCGAATCGGCGGAATTACTATTGCCTTCGCGGTACACTGAATTGCTTCCAATGATCTGGTAGCTCAGTGGTTAGTTAGATAGTGTGTTTGTCATGTGTTTGTAATGCGAAGGTTACTAGTTCGATACCCGTCAGTGTTAAGCAATGTTTTTAATTATTTTTAAGGTTATGTTTGTAAAACGTTTTTTTCCCTGATTTTGGGTATGCATTGGTTAGTATGGGTTAGCTTCGTTTGGTTGCGTCCCGAAGCCCGCGGAGAGTTATGCGAAATATCTTAATTATTAATAATTATTGCCGACATTCGGCCGAAGGTCACAAGAAAAGTTCAAAACAAACCACTGTCTGAAGACGCCAGTGTATTTACGGCCAAGTCAGACCGCCATGTTATGGTGTCTATTGAATATAATTCTGACGTTTACCCTTCTACTCTGTTTTTACCCTTTTACTCTTTTCTCCTCTAAGGGTTTAAGGTTATGAAATTTGTTTTGACATTATTTACCATTCCAATCCAATTTGTTATTTCCAATTTTTAAATAGGAGCTGCGGAAGGATAAGCGCTACAAGCAGTATAATTATTTATTTATTTGTAAATGTCGCTTTTTCCAGCATACGCAGAGCAGGCGAAGGAAATTGAAGAGGATCAACATGGGGCTGAGAAACCAGAATGGCTCGAAAACTCTAGTTTTAAAACAGGTCTTGCTATAATAAGCGACACAACTTTATGTGTTGAAAGCATACATAATTCAGTTAGTGAAACATTTGACTCGGATAATGAGGAACCTAAAGGAACTGAAATTAAAAGGAAAAAGAAAGAAAAGAAAAAGAAACGTCATAAAAGGAAAGATAAGAAAGAAAAAGATGATGCAGGGAGTAGTCTAAATGGAGATGAGTTTACTTTGGATAAAAAACAGACTAGGGAATATTTGACTGTAAATACTATTTCCAGGCCTACAGTGGCCAAGTATCATATTAAATATTATTTAACAGTAGATTCAAGGTATAAGAAATACAAATTTAAAAGGTATGTAATTGATCATGGTTTTTATACAGGGTGTAATTGTTTGTTATCTCGTTAGCTAATGCAGCTAAAAAAAATGTAAAAGCTTTTTAATTGTCAATGGTGCACATTTCAAAATATGATATACATGGTCTTTTATCATTTGTTATGTGGAGCACCTTATATCTTTTACCTGGAATTGGTTTATCGATTTGATATTATATAGATATCAATGCCTATGTCATAACAGAATTCAGCACCTAAACTACATGCAGTAGCCTTTTAAAATGATTGCATGAAAATCCAACCAAACATGTTTTGATGAACGCCGTTGAACTCGGCCATCAGGTTATAGCTATGTTTATTTTATTTGTTATAATCTGTGGAGTTCAAAAGAAGAACTGTCAAGCATTGGCATAATTGTAGCATCCCTGCTCTTGGTTGGGATACTGATACTATGCCAATTAGTTCATTTAACTTTCTTTTGATTGCTGTAATTGAAGGAACTGATATATGGATTAATAAATATTGTTATTATTGTTACTATTATTATTATTATTATTATTTTTTCAAAACATTTAGTACTTACAGGTATGAGGTTTTGAAGTATATAACAACAACGGCTGAAAATCTTACTTTATATAATAACTTTTAGGTATTTTAAACTATCAAAACATAAAGAAAGCCAGAAAAGTGATACTGAAGAAACACTAACTAAGCAAAATTTAGATAGGATTGGATTTAGCCAACGTGATGAAAATTTCACTGGATTTTGCCAAGAGGAAGATTTATCAAAAATGACAGCTTTTTACAACAAAAGTCTAGCAGAAAATCCTGCAAATATCTCAATGTGGTTAAAGTATGTTGAATTTCAGGTAAACAAATAACAATTCACATAAATATGCTATAATTTTCATATTGTGAGGCCTACAGATTTTATGCATAATCCACTAAAAGCAAAAAAACAACGTTATTCAAACGCCTTGTTTGTCATCTGACATCAAGAGTAGCATTTCTTGATGTCAGATGACAAACAAGGCATTTGAATAACATTGTTTTTTTCCTTTTAGTGGTTGTAGTTACTCACTCGATTGAAAACTTGATATTATGTTGAGTTTAAATTTAAAACACCCCAAATGCGAAGGAAAATTTTGCAAAAGGCATATTACAGCCTAAGTGAATTTTTTGAGGATGCCTTGTAGGTTTTCTATTTTTCTGTTTATTATATTTTGGTGTATAATTGTGGTTGTCTTGCTTTAGTAGCCTTCCTTATTTGTGCATTGGTCCTTTATAAATAGTTATATCTTACCCTTGATATTAGTTATTACGGAAGCTTTGTCATTGGATATTATTCTTGTGGTAATAAAGCGATTTTTGATTTATTTAGGGTAATATTTGGCTCTATTTTTATAAGTACGTATTCTAATTAATTCCGATGGATAAAAAATTGTATGTGCGTACATCCTGGACTCCTGTGTCCAGCAATTACCACAATCGTCCATGAATGTTTTGCTTTTCCTACTAGTTACACAATATACTATTGTTATATTTATTTTAATTTACCTAATTGGCCATATATTTTACTCAATATTTGATTATGTATTCATTTTAATTGTGTTTTTTAAATTAAGTGATATATTTAGTTGGTTTGTTTTTTATTTATTTATTTATTTGAATAGATGAACCCGAGGACAAACTTAATATTATATGTGAAATATATTCAACCATTTTACAAACAAAAAACCTTACAGTTATGAGATCAATATATTTCTATATCAACTAGATACATTTAAAACATATTCCTATTGCCATTAAAGTGAAATACTAGATTAAATTTAAACAACAAGTTGAATATTATTATTTTTGAAACTTCAGAAGAAAAACAATTTCTGAGGAACAAATAAACAACCATCGAAAATTGTCTAGAAGAAGGCCTAGCTAGACAGTTAATGACGGTTTTGTTTTCAAGTAGATAAGCAACAGGGATTGAGCCACAATTTCGGCCATTTTTTACATGTAAATCTTCATAAGAAAATTGCAGGTTCATCCTGGTCATTTTTGTTCCCAAAGCGCCGACTTGAGCTATACTATCTTTAAGGCATGGCACCTTAGCTTATGAATCGACTGATTTGATTGGTCAGAGCCTTTCATGTAGTAGATAAGCAACAGGGACTGAGCCACAATTTCGGTAATTTTTGTATGTAAATCTCCATAAGAAAATCTTAGGTCCATCCTTGTCATTTTTGTTCCCAAGGTTGAGCCACGGCACATATAACAACCAGCAATATTACTCGACCTGTCAGGCGAAAAATTAAATTTGACCTTGCTAATGTCAGTTGGGTAGGAAAAGTCAGGGCTGGATTTGAAATATATATAAGTATGATTTACCTTTAACAGAGCCGTAATATAAAATTTCAAATATCAATGGGTTATGAAATATATGTATACCTTGTTGTATGAGCAGGAAATCTAAGGAACTTCTTTTTGGAAGAATATCTCTGGTTTGTACAAGTTCTTATTGCTTAAACATCATGACTTTCGGCCTTACACTAGTCATAAACAACGTTCATCTCTCACAATGTCAATTATTTGACAATTATACGGCTATGATTTCGATTGAACTCCAATAGCAATAAAATAAACCTGTCGTAAGAACACGACGCCGCTGGCGGCAGTTTGACGGATTTCCTACCAAGGAATATCTTGCGCGCGAACTTGCGCAGATGCGAAAAAAGAAGATGTGATATTGCTGGTTGTTATATGTGCCGTGGTTGAGCTATGCTATATTTAAGGCGTGGCACCTGAGCTTATGAATCGAGTGATTTGATTGGTCAGAGCATTTCATAAAAAGAGTTTTGTCATAAAGTTAGGTGTGTAGAGGGGTGAAATGGCCAGAAAGGTCTATATGAATGGTGGTCAACCAAAATAATACTTTACCATTCATTTCATGTTTTTTTGCTTATTCTCAACGTTTTTTCTATTACCTAAGGGTTAATCACCACTCATATAGACCTTTCGGGATTTCATCCCTCTACACACCTAACTTTATGACAAAACTCTTTTTATGAAATGATCTGACCAATCAAATCACTCGATTCATAAGCTTAGAAGAAATGACCAGGATGGACCTGCAATTTTTTTATGGAGATTTACATGTAAAAATTACCGAAAATAGCGGCTCAATCCCTGTTGTTTATCTACTTTTTCAATATAATTGGACAGTTGTGAACAGTCGCAAAATACTACTATAGCAACCTTGACCTCATTTATACTGAAGTACCTCTTTACAATAACGCAAAACTGCATCGTTCGTGTTCTTTGATGCCTGGTAGCTGAACTGGCAGATGGTGACAATATTCATCATAGTTGTCAGAAACTGTCAGTATTTCTTTAGCTTTAACAGATTTCACCACCACTTTCGACACAGTAACAAGAATGAGATCGGGCGGAGGTTAGACGAATTATCCGTTTTTCCTCTTTTATGCAGGAGGGTTACATTAGCCCTTCTTAAACAAGGCGAATTTACCAAATTCAAAAGAAGAATGACTAGCCTTGGTGAGTGGAAAGAGGGCCGATTCTGGGAGTTTTTTTTTAACATTCTGTAACAAGAAAGGCCATCAAATCAGACTTCTTATTTTTTTATTTATGAAAATATTTATTTTAATTCAGTACATTGGTAGGACGTAAGTGGAAATTATGTGTAATATTTATATCAGCAAAGATATTCAAGCAGTGCGTTCTCTCTCCCGACAATAACTTGACGTAATGTTTTGAGCTACAAAGCACTAAATGCGTTTAAAACATCGGGTTCCAAACTCGGTGTATCCTGCAATGAGTTTTTTGTACCCCTCAATTCGTTTATTCTTAGTTCGTTCCCTTGTTTGGTTGGCAGCTCTGAAAATTCTTTCCTTATAATAACTTGTATTTGCAAACAACGATTTCGTTGAAACATGTAGGTTCCTTGCAGATACTTTCATGCCATGAGTAACTCATGATTTATTTTTATCTTATTTTTTTGAGTGGAAAAAATGTATGGAGAGACCAGATATTAAATTTTGTCGGGAATTCGACAGGATTTCATCTAAATATGGATTTTGGAGGGGATTTTGTAAAATGGTATAGAATGGTTATAGGCAATTAAGTAGTTTTAGGTTTTCATGCTGAAACGGATAAAACTTAACCCTATTTTGCTCTCCAAAATGACCGTCTGTCATAGTTTTTGTTCCTTAACTTTATGGAAAAATTTTCTCAATTTTATTTATCTTATCAGAAAAGAGTAGCATAAAATAATATTAATAAAAATTAAATTTGTTAAAACAAATGTATGAGTAAATTATTTCCTGTTTTCCTAACTAATGTATAAAATAAGGAAGATCAATAAACTTTATATAATATTTTCCATACATTTTTACTTAAAATAATCGGCCTTTAATTTACAATAGCAATTAACATTATATCTGAAACAATTTAATTTTATTTAAGAAAATATTTACTCTAAAAAATTATGTAGTAAACGAATATTTGAAACTAACATGAAAATAAGAAGAGTTTGTAATTTATTTTATGGCTGAATAAATAGAACAACCCTTTCAAAAGCCGACAGTATCAATCGCATTTAGTTTGGCCGAATAGAGGTATTTCAACATAATCCGTTTTTTAGGCCGTATCATTGTTTTTTTTTTCAATGAATAATAGATAAAGAATATAAAACTCCCTAAATTCTGTGAGTTAGTTAAATCTTCATTAATAGTATAAGATATCTACTCTAAGAGATAACGCCTCAACGAGTGCTTAAAATTATGAAATGAGTTGGTATATCATGCTCTCGTACCCTCTATATTCCTCTAATGCACATCTTCTCACAATCCCTTGCTACTGGTCTTTTTCCTGAAGTCTGGAAACTATCCTACGTAACTCCTATACACAAATCTGGTAGCAAGGGAGATGTGAGTAACTATAGGCCTATTAGTATTATCTCTGCAATACCAATGTTGTTTGAGCGTCACGTTGAGAGGCATCTCTCGTACACGTTTTCTAACATAATCCTGACTCAACAGCATGGTTTTATTTCTGGTAGGTCTGTAGATACAAATTTGTTTCTTTTTACAAACTTTATTAATAGAACATTTGAGGAGAATTGTGAGACCCATGCTATATATACTGATTTCAGTAAGGCTTTTGACGAGGTTAACCACATGATGACAGACAATCACATTTCTTAATGTTTGCTGATGACATGAAATTATTCTGTCAAG
>MU185198.1:81142-119776 GCA_016904865.1 Pissodes strobi
CAAGTATCATCCATTCAGGATGTATTGATCTTGCAGAATGATCTGTGTTTGATTTCTGACTGGTGCCAGCGCAATGATATGCTGCTCAATATTAAAAAATGCTTTTTCATGAGGTTTAGTAGGCTTCTATGTAGACTTCCTGTCCAATATCATATAAACGATATTCCAGTTAAAGAAGTATCTATAGTCAAGGATCTCGGTGTTTACTTGGACACTAAATTGACGTACACTGAGCATTTCGAAATTATTGTTGGCAGGGCCAATAGAATGTTGGGATTTATTAAGAGGTCTTGCAGAGATTTTACTGGTGTGAACGCATTAAAGGTACTATATATGTCACTTGTTAGATCTAATCTGGAATTCTCTTGCATTGTGTGGTCTCCATATTATCAGACCCACATAAATAGACTCGAACAGGTACAACATAAATTTATTAAATTTGCAAAGTAGAAACTTCTCCTTCAAAACATTTATCTTGGTGAAGAGCAGACTATGTCATACCTGGGATTGATTTCATTATCCTGTAGGAGGGAATACTTCGATGCCTGTTTTGCTTTTAATGTTATCAATGGTTTCATAAAAAGCCCCGAGTGCCTGGAACTCTTTCAATTTCACATTCCTACTTACCGAACACGAAGTAAAACACTTCTTCACATACCTTACTGTAGAGCGTGGTACTTGCTGTTCAGCCCCATCAATAGGATTTCTGCTAATGTAAACAAGCATTGTGAAAGGCTGAATTTCTTTAATAGTTCAAAGGTTCGGTTTAAGAGTGAGGCTAAACGGATAATTTTAGGATAATTTTAGATTAGTGTAAATGTAATAACTAATTACTTACTTGAAAATGTTGATACGTTGATGAATAAATAAATAAATAAGTTTAATTAAAGAGGTGACTACCAGCTACTAAATCAACGCGACCTTTATTATTATCCTCAGTGTGTCTTGTTTCAATCGCCTCCCTCTCATCCCGTCATCTCAGATTTGTCCAATATCTTCTGAAATTACTAGTTTTTTTTCTTTAAAGAAAGCAGATTTATTTTTACTTATTAAATTTTTTAAAAATATTTATAATTGTGATGCATGTACTTTATGGTGTGAAGTATCAATATGCGGACGGACGTACAGGAGGCTAAAAGCTTTAGTTTTTTATAATTTTGTGTCATACTGTTTTTTTTTAACGTTTGACTAAGATATTTGATATCTAGAACATGAATAAAATTCACTCATACGAGTGGTTCTCAAAACCTAACAAATTTATTAGCTAATGGTTAGCTTTTGGACTATCACTGTTCTAAGGCTAAATTTACGATAGTCTATTGCCACTGTTTTAATAATGCAAATGTAGGAAGAATGAATTAATGATTTATGAATTTTAGGATACAGTATACCAATTTGAAAAATCATATAGAAAGGGCAGCATAGCAAAAGCTCAAAGAGTTTTAGCAGAAAGAAAAATATCAATTTTGGACAAAGCATTAACGCTTAACCAAGGCTGTGAAGTGTTGTTAAGAGAAAGACTGAATGTGGCTGTAGGTGCATTTCCTGCAGATGAGCTTCAGTCACAGTTGAAAATGTTAGTTGAAAAAGAAAAAGGTTAGTGAGAATAAAGTTATTGCCCCCATTTTTCAAATTATATTTATCCTATTTAAATTTAAGTACAATTTCAAAATTTAAAATAAAAATGCCTAATTTTTAATTCGCTATTTTAGTATATGCTTTATGATTTGCTCTTTTTTTTAAATAATGCATTGGGCTATTATATTGACATTGTAAGTATGATATTTAAGTATATTTTTAGACAATATAATACTTTGGCAAGGATATATTGAAGCTACACAGTGCTCCATGTCGCACTGTAATTCTCCAGCTGTTCTTTCTCTGTACGGAAAGTGCCTCTCCACTTTGCACCAGTTAAGAAGAAGTAGCTTTTCTGAAAAATGCATTTTTGAGGAGAGCATTCTAAGGTATTCCTAATAATCACTTTTCTTCTTATTGGTTTCCTAGTCAAACACTAACAAAAAAGGCTTGGGTATATTGTTGAAAATTTGCTGTGGTGGAAAAACATTAACTTAAAACTGCTAAGGATGTGTAATTCTTTTCTCCGAAGTATTTTAAAATGAATAATCCTAATAATTCAATTCAAATTTTAATTATTTTATGTATTTGATTCCAAGATAATTTCTTGCGTCAACATGATACTGGATATATAAGTGTATTGAGTGGTATTCACTAAATATGTTAGAAACTAATACAGATAAGCTCAAATCTTTTTCTATTACAATTATCATGACTTTATTAGAATGGCCTCCGGGAACGGGTCTTTATTTTATTTACCTAGAGCCGCTATAAATATCGATATGTTACTATGTCAACCATAAGCATACCTGACGTATTTTCTTTTTAAACTTAGCACCGTCATTAGCCTCCTTAAATGTTTTTATTTAGATAAAATTTATGCAGAAATTATGTATTATTTTATTTTCTTCGAAAACTGCTAATCCGAAATATTTTGACAAGAATACACTTTTTTGCGAAAAATGCGGCTGAAAAACCATACTTCTAAAAATGTAGCGAATAGAAAAAATAGGCGTAATGAAACACAGTTATCCTTTGGTTAGCACGCCCCTGGCTCGGATTTCAACCAACTAATATTTCCTTAAAGTTGCTTCTGTTGATAATAGTTTATATACATATCCATACTTAAAGCAGCTTCAGTGAAATAAAATTGAAAACCCGTTCTCGGACGTCATCCTAGAATCGCTCTAGCACCCTTAGGAATGCTTTGTGTAGCTATGTTCATTGGACTTTTTTTCATATTTTTCAAACACAATCATAGAACCACTGCAGAAATAAGCATATTGATATTTTAATATAATATTGTCACTGATTTACCTGTTTAAATTAAAGAAAATCAAAGGGAAATAAAAATATCAACTCAATTTCTTATTTCCTTTATAAATCAATATTAGTTTCTACATAGATTCGGTTATTTGTTTTGGCGTAGTTAAATAACACTTATTGTCCAATGTGTCTATTTTCTTTAAATATTAGAAGGGTTTTAGATTGTACGTATTAGACGCTACATTGCTGATAAAGGTCCCCAGCAATATAACCTATACCAAGGCTTGTATAAAGTAACTCAAAAAAGAACTTGTGCCATTTTACACCCTAGGGGGAAATATGATGACTGTAACTAATCCAGCGTGCTTTGCCTATACATACCAATCCTTCTCTTCGGATGAGGTTCTCAATTAATTCTGAACTAACGCTGTGGGTGATGTTTCATTATATTCAGTGTACTAAACATTACCTCATTGACTTTCTTTTTATTTAAAGTTATCATCAGTCAAGTTAAAATCAGTGTAGTCGATTATTGGATTTAGTATAATTTTGAATAACTTAAAGAATGACAAAAGTGAGATATTTTTATAATTGAAAATTCAAATTCATTTATTTCAAGTCAGCACAATCAAAATGTTCACATAATATGTCATTATAAAAAATTAAAATCTTAAGCTAAAAGTTCATTCTTTTAAAATCAACAATATTCGTGTTGAAAAAATAATACACATTTGGTCGGGATAAACAAATTCTTTTATTATTGCTTAAAACCATAAAGAAGGGTGTGGTATTTTAATTAACCACTTTTAATGGACAGTATAACATAGGGTGGTGAGAGAAATTGAAACATGTATTCGGTATTGATATAATTTAATAATGCAGGTGTAAATTGCATTTAAATATAATGGAGATAAATCAACAGTGTTAAATAGAAAATATATATGTACAATTCTTAGACTAAAAGTTTCAATCACTCATCATTCGTTCACGTATAAAACTAAAATTACAAAAGGTTTCTTAAAATTAGAAATGTCTACTGAAGTCTTGATTGTTTGATTTAAAAATTAGTTTTTTATCTTTCTTATTTTAATACTTCGTTCTCCAACTTAGCAACTTTCACACAGCATACCTTTCCACTTTGACTGCTTTACCTGCCTTGCTTTACAGGAATTCGACCAGGAATGGCAGTCTGCCTTCCGCCATTTTATGTTCCAATTTCCAACGGGAACGGGGATGCTATCGCTTCTAACTTCTAAGAATTGCTTTAAAAAAAGCTCAAAAGGAGGTCCTTGTCCAACCTTGGACAAAGATAACTGAGGTGCACGAAATATTCTCTAATATTTGTGCATACAAGAGAGATTGGCCCAAAAAGGAATTTGACCTTTTGGCGCGAAGAGGCACTTGCACTAACTTGAATAATTTCTTTCGTCGAGCGGCTACTGGCGCCACGATTAAATAAAGAGTGGGGATTTGGCGCTTTGCACGAATTCATTTGAAATTACAAGGGTAGAAGCTGTTTTCTTTCTTTATTTGACAGACTGATTCTGACGGAGTCAAAAATACATTAAATTGAAAACGATTACAAACGTTTCGTAATCTCTTAGACTGACAGTACTTGGTTTACAGGTTCGAACTAAGGGATCGTCCGTCTAGGGTTGGACTAAGGGGTTTTGAAGAACTGTCGTTTGCTGATTTCAATGTACAAATTGGGTTGTACCCGGGGTGAAATAAATTTATTTTAAGTTTAATTATGGCTCATTCATTCTACATACATACAGGGTGTTATCACCAAACTAGACGGTGAAAAACGATAGTTTCTGCACGTGTTGGGGTGTTTCCCCAACAACATTCATAAAGTACAAGACAGACTACTATGTAGGTATATCAGATTAAAAATATTAAAATTTTAAAAGGACTTAAAAAACATATTCCAAAAAAATTGAACACTACAAACTAGTGCTGGCAAAAACCGTGAAAAGTTGAAACCGGTTATTCGGTTTTCTTAAAAACCGGTTTCGGATAAAACCGGGTATTCGAATAATAGTGAAAACCGGGTAACCGGATAACCGGTTAATCGGATAGCCGGTTAATCGGATAACCGGTTAATACACAGTCATCATAGGCTAAACATAATTTATAGTTTGTTCTTAAGCATATTTCCATTAGTTCAGTTTCCCTGCCGATTAGGGCACAATCATTAAATTCTAGGGAACCAAATTTATTCCAGTTTTTGGCCGTTATTGAAATAAACCCCAAGGTAATAATTAAATTAAAAATATTGTTTATATTCTGAGCAGAAAAAATATTACAATTTTTTAAAACTTAAATAAATATAAAGGTATTCTATTAAAGGTAGATATTATTTTTCAATCGCCCTCTAAAAGCATTTCCAAATATAATCACCATCCAGTAGGTATGTGGTATGTTACCATTCCAAATACCCAGTTTTTACTTTACTTTCTATCTTTTTTACCATTACTTGAGAACCCTGTGGCTCAGTGCCATGTAACTAGATTATCGAATAATCGATTAATCCGTTAGCCGAGAAACAGGTTATTCGGTTAATCGATTAATCGGTTAAACGAGAAATCGCGTAATCAGTTAACCGAGTATCCGGTTAACCGGTTTCGGTTTTTTGAAAAACCGCGGATAATCCGAAACCGGTTAACCGACTATCCGAAAAACCGTCTTCGGTTGCCAGCACTACTACAAACTAAAAACAACAACAGAAATACAATTTCAGTCACCGGACAAATCGCACTTCAAAAACTTCTCTAAAGAATCTCCCGAGCCCTGACTTTAAAAGCAGTCCGGGGCAAGGCCCTAATATATTGAGGGATTTTGTTAAATAATTTGACCACTAAGAACTTCGAGCCATCCTAACACCTCGCAAGACGGCAATATGAGACTTCCAGATCATGTTTGCCCCTAGTCTCATAGCTGGGGAAATATCCGTTTGTGTTATACCTGTTTTAGATATTCTTTAAGTACATTAAACTTTGAAATATATGTGTAAATGGTAAGGTCAAAATTGCTAACTCCCTAAAGACCTCGCTACAGTTCCCTATACCATAAACCCTACTACCCTCACTTGCCGCTGCTAAAGAGCAAAGGAAAAAAGGGTCCTAGGATAGAACCATGAGGCACTCTAATACTCAATGCCTGCCTGGCGGATAACACACACGCTCACTGAATGAGCCCGATTAGATACATACGATTGGATTAGTTTAATACTGTTTGTATCAAAGTTGTTGCAATGAAGCTTCTGAAGTAACTTCCAGTGAGATACAGTCGAACGCCTTTGACAGATATTCATATATACATGATATTCTTACTGTTTTGGAAAACTTGTATCCAAAATTTTGAAAATATTGCCCTATTTAAGTAGACACGTTAGAAATTCATTCCTCTAAACCACAAAAGGTGGTTGTTTTAAAATAATACCGAATACCGTTCATATACGAACTATTTCTATGTTTCTATGGAAAATATGTTTGTCTAACTCATTAATGCCCAGCACTATTTAAAAAAAAAATGAGGGAGTCTGCTAGTACTCCAGACACTGATGTGTAAACTTATCCTATATTGACATGCATAAATATTTAAGCATCCCTCGTAAAATCACTGCGCATGGTTATGATGTCACCAGCCGCTTGCACATTTCCGTCCCCATCCGCTTGTACATTTCCGTCCGATTTTTTAATGTATGTTGTGAATTATCATTAGGCATTGAGAAGTGCGTACAAGACATTAAAAAGTACTTACACTTCGTGAAAATAAACTTTAATTTAACGTAAGGTTAATTAAGGTTGAAATGTACCTAATTATTGTAGAATAGAATGGACGTTTTCTGTGTTGAGTTTTAGAATTATCTTGGTCATAAACTAGAATTAAAAAAAAATCATTTCAGAATGCTCTACCAATGTGGACTTTTTCTTAAACAAACTGGACTCTTTGAACAGCTTTGGACGCTTTTAAAGATGTATTTGGAGCTAAATCTGAGCCCGACAGACAAGAAAAGATTCAATATTGAGATATATGTTAATGAGAAAGAACTTCTAGAATTAGAGGAGGTAGGTTCAATATTTTTTTACTTTTTAGCACTCTGTACTGTATAGTAAGTGAATAAGATTTAGTGTCGGAATAGGACAATGCGGTTTTTACTAGATAAATAAAGTAGTCCAGCGTGGCGACGCTAGCATTATTTTTCAGTTGGGCAAAAGCTGAGCAGATTTGGCGAGATGGGTAGTTGGATTTTACAAAACATCCTTTAATTTTTTTTTGTTCAATAAAAAGTAAAATAATTATTTAAACAAAAATAACGTTAAGAACATTGGGGTGATATAACAAATCGGTAAATAGGTACCAACCTATAATACTAGAAAACTGTTGTTCTTCCATTATTATACTTAACGGCAAACGAATCTATAATTAACTCCTAATCTATTTTTTTGACAATCCTTTTCAACGTACCCAATGCCTAGGACAGTAAACCTAGCTTGACGCATAGTTGTTCTTAATTAAGTATTAATTGTGTTTAGATTGTTAAAAGGACTCTCACAACTTGGACTTGATATTCAGGTCGAGAGGTACTGAGAGATTTTGTTTTTGCAATAATTACGTCTAGTCTTCAATTGAGACTGTCATATCCGTCATGATTTAAAAGAAATATTAAGCGTTCTAAATTTTCAAGTACTAAATCCTTAATACATGATTGATTTTAATGCAAATTCACAGAAAATTAGTACTATTCAAAGGGCCGCTTGCTTCAGGTGATCGATTGTTATTCGCTATTGCATATTGATCTAATAAAACTAAAATAGCAAACAGCTTGATACTTAAGAAGTTTATGTTCTATCTCTAAACCTTTTCAATTCAACTTGTTTATTTTCGGACTCTATTGTTTTTGTATAATTAAAAATACACTATGTACTGCAGATTCTGAAGTGAAAAGAGAGGATACTTTCCCAAGATGCATTCCGTTTACTATTGGTTGAAACAATTCGGCGGGACTTAGAGCCTTTGTTTACTATTTTAGAATGTCTAATATTTCACTTCATACATGACCCTCCCCTCGCTTCGCTCGCTACGGGGGGGGGGGGGGGGGCAACAAAAAAAAAATAACCCAAGGTATGCCCAAAATGAAAAAAAAACTTTACAAAAATAACCTTAAAAAGATGAAAAAAAAAAACACACCTTGCCACTCACAAGCGAAGCATCTAACCACAGAACCAGTAGGTCTGTTGAAAGCAATCTGCTTATTAGACATTCTAAAATAGTGAGAAAATTCTCTCAGTCCCGCCCAATTGTTTCGACGAATAGTAAACGGAATGCATTTTGAGAACTAGCCGCTAAAGAAGTGCACATACAGATAATCAAAAATTACAATTTTTAGAAACATCCACCGCTACTAAATTTAAAGACTGATTGAAGCAATGAATGTAGACAGCCTGTGGGAAATCTTTTTTAAACAACAGTTTCATACCCGTTTAAGCGTTTTGACGCTTAAATTTTAAAACATTTTCCGACGTCCGGTAAAAAGCCGGTTTAATTCGAAGTACTTTTAAATTATTTTAAACATACTATTTACTTTGGTCTTGGTTGCTGAAAATCAAAGTTTTTGCATTTGGTTATCTTATATTACTTTTAAAAGTCAAGATTGGACGAGAGCACAACCAGAATTCCTCTCGTCCAACGAATCGATCCACGTGAAAAATTGTGACAGTCACGGTTCTATTGATTGTATGCCAAGACGAGGGCTAGCATTCATTTTAGATATACTACTGGTTCAACCGTCCCCTCCTCTATCGGTCCAAGTCAAGGGCCTTGTCTGCCACGTGATGTTCAAATCTTTTGTTTAGAGTACTCTACCAATCATTTGAATTACGCTTTGAAAACAAATTTTAATGTCAGCCCTAATAGCAGGTTTAGATCTCCTAAAGCTATGTGTATTCCACTTATCCACATTCAGTTTGGTTATCCTCTTCGCTGGCAGTACTCGTTTGAGAAGTCTTTGTATACGCCATATTAACTGGTGTTGCTTGGCTATTTACTGTTGCATTGCAGTTTTATTTATTGAAGATATTTCCACTATTGATCAGCTTCCTTTGTTGTAACTTTTTCTCATTCTATTATCCCACGCTGAAGCTACGAAAAATAAGGAAGCTGTGGACACTTGTGGACCAACGCTTTACGATAATTCACATATAGGCCACGGTAGTTGTTACGTGAAATTAGACATTATTCAGAGAATATTAAAGCAGCATTTTGGCTTAAATTTGATTACATGTATGAATATTACAGATATTGATGATAAAATTATTAAAAAAGCTCAAGAAACTCCTGCAGATTTTGCCTTGTGGAAAAGCTCAAAAACTGAAACCGAACCATTTTTTGATAGTCCTTGGGGTATGGGTCGTCCTGGCTGGCACATAGAATGTTCCACATTAGCGTCTCTTATGTTTGGATCTAATATTGATATCCATGCAGGAGGACTGGACTTGAGATTTTCACATCATGAAAATGAAGAAATACAGAGTTGCGCATTTCATGAAAACAATCAATGGATGAATTATTGGATACATACAGGACATTTGCACCTTAAGAACTCTGCCAAAATGTCTAAAAGCCTTAAAAATACCATTTCCATTCAGGAAATGTTGACAGAAACTAAACCTGAAGTTTGCAGACTAGCATGTGCAATGTCACATTATTACAGTCCTATAGAATACAGCTCAGAGATATTGTATATTGGATAAAAAGGATTTCTGAAGCCATCCTTGAACAATGATGTTTTGGGTGAATGGTTTGTAAATTCCATGAATGATATTCATGAAGCTTTCTGTAATGATTTCAATACTCCAAAAGTGGTACAAATCCTCAATCAAACTGTTTCCAAGGGTAACTCTATGATATATTCAACATCAAATTCCAAACCAACTGGTGAAATACATTTTCTTGTAGCCCTTAGCAAAGTAGTATCTGAAACACTAAGTGTTTTTGGCATTGATGTTAGTGATTCTAGGACTAAAGGCCAACAGGAAGACTTTACTGAATTTATTGATCTGTTGGTAAATTTTAGACACAACATTAGAAATTTAGGTTTAAAAGATAAAAATAGAGATATACTAAGACTTTGTGATAGCGTAGGGGACAACTTAAGAAAGTCTGGCGTAGATGTAAAAGATCATGGCAATGTTTCTTCCTGGAATAGGTAGTTCACAAAGAAATATGTACCTAGATATAGTAACAAAAATAAGCTGTTAAATTTCGAACTATTTATTTAAGTTAAATCCAGTTTTAATAAAATTTGTTAATTTTATGTGAATAGATTTTTCAAATTGTCTTTTTTCCTTCACAACATGGAATTTTAAGAACTAATTTTTGATATATTAATGAGTTTGTGCAATTAATGCAAATATATCTATAGATCAGTCCACGCTCAAAAGTTAGCATTGCACCTTATGGCAATGCTTTTCTTATGGAGAATAACTGTGCATTGTAGCCAACTCGTGCGTCCTTTACTAACGTGTGGAAGGTTGATAATTATTTATAAAAGTAATTTTACCGTTATTAATTTTATTATACGTTTAAAAAAATACTTCCCGCTTAAGAAACTATGCATTTATTAAACTGCCTGCAGAAAAGAGGCTAAAATCAAGTACCTAATACGTTAACGTGGCAACGCCATTCTCCATAAGCGCCACACTAATTTTTGAATGTGAACTGATCTATCTATAGTTGGTTACAGTGGACCCGATTTATAACAGTCACGACTCCTGATTTCCTACATTTGCTAGATTTTTCCTCTAGAACAAAAATCTAAATCAATATAGCAGCCGAGATGAGCCTGTTTCTGATATTTTATGGATTTCCTTATATATAAGGCTTCAACCCGGAATGAAGTTAAAATAAAATTCTAACTTCTTTTAGCCAAATTTCCTAGGATAAACATTTCCAGAATAGAGAGTTGTGTCATAAATGTAGGAAAAACTTGCACATACTTAAAATGGGTCAAAACATTAAGCATTTGGAGAAAAATATTCCATGTCAAAGTATTCTGTAATTTGTAGAATAATGAATTAATGCTAATGCTACTTAACGCTTCCAACGAACAAGTTTTTTGATGAAAATTAAAATTTAGACAATAGAAAAACTAATGTCGATGATGATGCAGACAATTTGAAAGCTTTGATTGTCATAAAAAGGTTAATTTTATAATGAACTTTTAAAAAATAAAACAACTTTAAAATATTCGCCAAAAACAAAAAAGTATTAAAAAGCATGTTTATTTGACTTTTCTTTCTGTTCTGCTTGATGGTTTTGCTGCAAGGCAATTGCCAGCTCGATTTCTTAGCGACCACGTTTCGTCTGGTTTAAACCATGTCGTGGCCCCTGATTATAGCAATCTTAGCTTCTTGCTAATATAATAGCATCGATCAGTCCGAAGCCCTATCTGTTCTAGTTCATTTCTGACCAATAATATTTCTATGGATTTTTCATAGAGTCGGCTAATGGCGCTTGTGACTTAGATCCCATCTGTAATTTGTGCAATTATCTTGACTACCTTTTCTGTGGATTGGTGATGTCCAGGCTTCTTTCCCTTCCTAGAATTGTTTCTAATGTTTGTATTATATTTTTAGCAATTCTGTAGGTAATTCTTCTGGTTCATATGTTTTTTTATTTTTCATAATATATGAAATAAACAAACTAATACTTTTTACTTACATTACAAAATTCTTGAACTTTTTCAGGTGGTCTTAACTTCGCAGTTACCACATCATGAATTATGGTTGAGAACAGAGAAACTTAGAGAATCATGTCATTGGTTACCATTTGTAGGTGAGTAAGAGGAAAGCAGTTTAGAGAGCAGTTCTCCGGAAATAGAATAAATTGTATCGATCAAAACGCTTGTATCAATCGATTTAATGTTCGTACTTCGTGTTTAAAACAATATATGGTAATTTATAAATAAATAAATTAATTAATATCAGTTTATTGCACAAATAGTTAATAGCGAATATTGACTGAATTACTTTAAACTTTCTTGCATTTTTATTGGAGCTTAAATTGCTACCATGGCTATTTATTTGCCTATCGGCCATAGATTATAAATAGTCACAAGTGCAAATTTCTAATTGACTAAAAAGACGCTAACACTGTCATAATTCCCGCAACAACTTTCACTATCTTAAAGTGTTTGTTCGGATTCTAAAGCTTCTGACGAGGTATAGGGAACGCTGAATATGTTTTTTACTGTCACTTGAGAGAGAAGCAGTGTGAATGTCATGTAAATTTTACTCCAAATAATTCACGAGTTTTTTGAAACTATTTTTATTTCATTGCCTTCATTATTTCTTTTATTTTTCGTGTTTTTTTTTTATTTTCTCAGAGTTGGTATTATTGGTTTATTAATAATATAGATATGGATTGTTTTAGATTGCTTTCGACCAATAGAATATAGAAAATAATTCTTATTTATTTTTGTTTTTGCAAAATATCATTGAAAAGGCGCAATAAACAAAATTACCAGCCCACACGAATCAAAAACGTAAGAAATATGTGGTGCATGCTAGAATTTAGAGTTAAGCTAATCATTAACACTCGATTTTAGGAATCGTAATTCATTTTATATTGTAGAGTAACATATTATAATGTAATTTTTCTGCTCCTATATTTTAATTGATTTATTAGACATTTACTACCAGTAGCATAATGAAGCTCATGATGATACTGGCGTGTCATTATTCATTGGTTATAACCAATCAAAATTCAATCTCACAGTGATATTCGGTCAATATCAAAGACAGCCATGATCATGACAGATTTAAAATTTATAAAATTTGACAGTTCATAGACAATTCACTTAGTAAATTTTAAAAATCAAATATAATTTTTCACTGATATGACTGACCGTAGGAAAAATAGTGCATGCAACTCACATTTAAAGGCTATTAAGACCTTCGCCTTCGTTACGAGACTTGCTTACGGCTCGTATCGTAACTCTCATGCTTGTGCCTTAATAGCCATCATTAAGTAGATATCAGAGAGTCTGAGCGTTTTGCTAAAATTATTTATTTTCGGTAAAAAAAACTAAGTACCTAACATGTTTTCAGGAAGCCATTGGGTTTAAAAACTGTGGAAGATGCACACAATTTAAATGAAGATTAAATTTATTTTTAATATAATATCCTTTATCGATTTAAGGTGATCATGACTGCGAAGATCCGCAAAGAATGGTGTTTAATGAAGATGTCGTTGAACTAATTCATCCCATCACGATGCCTGAAAATATTTTTAGGCTTGTGGCTACTACTTTAACATTACTTAAGGTGAACCATACTATTTATTATAGTCTTTCTTATAACGTAAATAACTATTAAAGTACTGAGTTCGGCTATAGTATATTACGAAGCATGTTTCGAGATTGACGTAGCGTCATTATAAATAAAGCGTTAATTATAAATTTTTTATAAGATTGCTTATATATTTGTTGATTATTATTGTAACATATTTATTTTTTAAATCTCAGTTTTTATAATATAAGTAGAAAATGCTTTATTTCAGGCACCTAGGGCAAATACTATGCGTTTAGAATATGAATTGTTGGTAATCTATAAACTATCGAAAAAAGGCTTTCGGCATAACATTGCTGATGTGCCATATTTCTTTGAGTATTTTCCTTAGATCGAGCCGCACACTTGTTGGCAGTTTACAAGTTTTTGTTAAAATTCATTAGTTGGTCTTTTGCCACTCTTGGTTCAGCTTCAGTGTTCAAAAATCATGATATAGTATTCAATTTTTTTTGTGTCATTTATGGTATTAGCTCAACGTATAGTAATTACATTTTTTCATTTGTCCAAATTGTTATATCACGTTTATTCGCGATGTGCTGAGAGAGATTTTCTCTTGGATACCGTCAAGTTATGATTTTCATCCTCCACAGTATTTCTCTCTTCTTCAACCTTTACAGTTAGTAACATGAGAAGAACTGGCCTTTAAATCGAAGGCTTTCGGATATCCACCATTCATTCATAACGGGGTGTATCTTCATAATCAACCTGCATTGAACTAAAATAATTTTGTGTCCTATTCTCTATTGCACCTTTCCCTCTTGACATCATACAGGCTAATTGATGACAGTTATCTCAGTTAGTTACAATAACAGCCGCTATGTTGCTAACATGACAACTGTCGAGTTGTGAATATTTTTAGTATGTGATTCATCAAGTTTATTAGTCACTAGATTATTTGTTTTTGTATATGAAAATGAAGATAGAGTCCAACTCTTAGTTACCAAGTTACCTTTATTGTAGATTTTATTAAAAATCATCTTCAGTAGACAGATTTTCGTCAGCTATTAACTTAATAATCTGAATTGCTGTTATCCCACCAGATTACTTTTGTATCGCGTTGAATTATTTTCCCCTTGTTATTGGCCCCCCAAGTGATCCCTTGTCATAGTTAGGCTCTAAATTTAATTGTCTTAGATGAAATAATTTATTCCTACGTGATTGATGCTGTTTTATCTAAACTTACTTGCAGCTTGGCATTTTGTTATGGACAAAAACATGAATCGAGCTTTATAGACAGCGTCAAAACACGTACCACTGTTTAGATCAGTTTAGAACGTATTGGGCCATCCCGTTATGCGCTGTATAGTTTGCAAAGCGGATGTTCTAAACGTTTTAAAATATTTTCCTAATATCTAACTTCATACTTTATATACAATTTATGTAGTTTTTATTGGATGCATTCTTCGTGTGTTGTTTTGGTAACTCATTGTTTTTTAGATTCCTCTTTTACCATGTAGACAATCGACTATGCAGGATTTAGGTCTAGACTATGTTCCTTGGAGTTTAGACTCTGTTGAAGCGTTACTACCTGTCTTTATGAGCCTGTATTCTTTAGATATCTCAAATGAGAACCTTTTGAAAGAAACAAATAGGTAAGAACAGAATCTGTATGAATATACTTTCTTCTTACTTTCTTCTTAGTTACTTAAACTAGAGTTTATTGAATATTCTGTTTTTTTTTTAAAGATGTTTACATTGGGATGTATTTACTAATCCTATTTTAAGACAGTTTCACATTAAAACATTTCCTCTAGATGTTGACCCTAAAGTCACCACATATTAGTGTCAGTTGACATTGTGAAAGATTTTGGGGTGACTCTTGACACATCTCTGAGATTTGATAGTCACACTGAATGAATATGTAATAAGGCAATTAACTTTTAGGATTTATTACTAGATCTCTAAAAAAAACCAATATTGAGTGTTTCAAGACCCTCTATTGCTCATTAGTTCATTCTGTCTTGGAGTATACATCAGTAGTTTGCATTCCGTATTATAACAAATGTGTTAACATAATTGAGCGTTCAGAGGATTTTTTTTGAGAATTAGTACCTTTAAAATTAATATCCCTCATGTGGAAATTAGCTATGCTGATTTGCAACAAGTTTTATATATCTCAGCTCTGGAAAGTAAGAGATTTTTTTTTTGAATGTGTGTTTCTTATATAGACTCTAATACTTTAACAGACTGTCCAACTCTGTTAGACGGTGGGTTCCCCAAGAGGATACAAGCCATAAGAAACCTTCGCTGTGAGTTTTCATAGAACTAATTATGACCAGCAATCGGCTCTCAGTAGAATATTCAATGAATTCAACAAGTTTCTTAATATAGATACATTTCATCTTTGTCATGGGCTATTAGGAAAATAAGTGTACCAGCTCTAGAATTTTCCCCTTGTAAGTTATATATGCCTACTTTTGCGGCCTTGTAATTTGTTGTTGTTACTGCGTAGCTTAGTTTGTCGATTTCTATTTTGTACCCCTGTGATGTATGTATTTTATATATTGTAAATGGAAAGTTCCGTTAATAGAACTTTATTTATTTATTTATATAAGGGAAGTTATAACGTACCGGTCCTCATTGATAGATTTTATCTTGAATGCAATTCGGAGCGTTGCCAATTTTTGATATTTACGTTTTTCAGTTTTGAAGTGGTTGTGAGGCATTAATTAAATCCGTGGTGAAGTTCTGCTAGGTATTTGGTTATTGAAGTTAAGTGTTTTCACTACAGATTTCAAGGGTTTCGTTATTTCACGGATTTGCAAATTTTTGACGCGTTTATGACTTGAGATAATCACTTTTTCTTTGCCTGTGGATTTCGGCAACCCAAACTAACCAAGACTTGCACTGGAGTGAAGGTTGCCAACATTTAGTTTAAAGGAAGAGTAAAGGCTGTGTGCATGTACGAAACATAGTAATGAAACAATCTTATCATGCAAAATTTAATCCAAAGGGAGTTCTATAAAGAGCGTAACAGAGCGCTTTCGGCCGTATCCATCACCAGTGTTACTTGTCAGTGGAAAAAGGACTTATCCATGGAAGCAAACAAACATCACAAATCGACAATGATGGTCACAATTAAATTTCACACATCGTACGTCACATTTTTGAGAAAATGATTCAAATAATTTAGATCAAAATCATTAACTGAACAAATTAAAATAAAAGCATGGTACCAAGACCCACGCTTTTGGATGACCCATCACCACATTTGATGTGTCATCCAAAAGCGTGGGACTTTGAATATTATTTGATTTCTAGGTCGTTACCAAGAGCATTGCAAATATTTTAAGAGGAAAGTTAATCACATAAATCAGCAGACCGAAAAAATTCCTTTACACCATATGTTTTGGTCGACAATTTGGCAAAATGATTTGAAAAGCTATTATTTTTCTGTAGGCAGACTATTTACTAACTCTAGGGAATATCTGAACTATCATTATTGTTTAAAGTTTTAAAATCGAGGGATTTCAAGAAAGTAAACACGCAAAGTTCCTCGTGAGCAAGATCATGTCTTTTTAGCCAATATTTCACGAATTTCATATTAAAATATTTCTTAATATCTATAAATATATGAAATTACCTCCCTTCTTTTTCTTCGTGCTCTTCATAACTGATGTTTTAAATTTGCGATATTTTATAGGTTGGCAGTGGGCCCTCAATACTTGAAAATACTTCCTGGTCAGGAAGAGTATTTAAATTTTATTTTGTCAGTTATGGAAAACTGTGCTGAATGCCTCAAGGGTAACGATCAAGTGGCTGTTCGTGTCTGGTGGTTCAGGTTTCAAAGGTTACTGATCATATTAGGTAAGATTTTTTTAGAGAATAGAGACGGTATACTGTTCTTGGGCTTGTCCACTCGACGGGAAATTTTTACAGGCATGTATATACGAATTTCATTTCAAACATTTGATCATTTGGTTAGGATAATGGTATACAAGTTATTGCACGAAAACCTTATCAATTTTAACTTAACTTTTCCTAGGACTGTATCATTTTCATTGTATATTTCTATTTTTAACTGACTTTTGTGAAAACAATTTTAGACGTTCTTTTGAATCAGTAACCTTTGTGATATGAGGACAATATGCTTTTTCTAATTTAATTTGAAGATTGTTGGAGCACTGTTGCGTTAAGTTGCTTTCTACTGTTAATTCATGAGGGATTTGGTAAAATACTGCACTGTCTCACTTTACTGAGTTGTTTGCAATTAATAAACAGAAAACTCCTGCTTTAGATCTAATATCATTTAAATTTTCTGGCAAAGTTGAAGTAGTTTTTGTATTGGTGGTAATATAGGCAACAGGTTCTTTTGAATTCATTGCCATGAGTTTGGTTTCAGATTGTGAAATAATGAACTCAATTTTTTCAAAGCCTTGTAACATATCTTTATGCTGATTAAGTACAACTACTTTTCAGGTTACCTCGTATACTGAAAGTAATGCTTGTATTGAAATAGACAGAAGTCGACTCGATTTTATTGCAGAATCTGACTTATTCAATAGCCCTAAACTAAAATTAGCTTTGTCATTAAGAATGCTTGTCCTCACATTTCCACTCTGCTGTTGTGTATGGACCCTGCTTGACCATTAACACTTGACACTGACTATAAATGATACAAACCGCTTAGTAGAAGTTATTGGCTTAAAACCAAATACTTAAAATCAGGTTAATTATTCGCCTTCCAGTACTTTTACGGGAATTGAGTATGAAAGTAAAACTAAAACAAATTATGTTGCAAATTAAGACAAATCTATTTTTGATAGTTAGCCAACGGTTCTTACTATGTATTTGTATCTTAACTGTATACTCTTAACTGTTTCACTAATGTACAGGATTAGGTTCCGATATAGGTATCATTGGTCGTAATTAACAACAACTGTATTTTGAATTTGAACATAATGTAACAAAATAATTTTCAGGCAATCAAGGACGGTTCAAAGTGACTACATACATAAAAAAGAAAATTAAAGCTGATATAAAAGACCTCTTAAAACGCGAAGAGCATAGGAACAATGAAATATTTTATATAGAGTACGCGCTTATTGAAAAAGCATTTGGCAATGCGCACCAGTGCATTCAGATTTTGAAGACTGCTCTAAGCATGAACACAAACACGTCTAGGGTGATAGAAAATTGGAGCCAGTCTCAAGCTAATCAATGCTATTTGCATAGGATCCTTGTAGAAGCTAGTATAGAACTAGATTCTAGTTCAAAAGATGGCAAAGATAATGTACTAAATCATCTTGTCAAGTTAGTTTTGCAAAGGAATTTTGATTCACTTACAAACGGTTTAATAATGGAGGCTGAAACAAAGTTTAAATCTGTTACCACGGAGTTGCTAGAAACAGAATTGACCCGTTTGAGTTCTGTAGACCACTTTATGCCGGACTTTTTTACGGATTGGATCATTTGCAATGGATGGTTTCTCTTTTGGTCCAAAGGTATAGTTTGTTTCGATATTATATTCGATGTAAGGGTAGGGATATGTCATAAATTCTAGATCTAGTAGTAGTAGTAGAATATTGGGGGACACGGCGGCACTAGCTGTAAGATAATTCCCGATTCAGCTCTCAAATAAATTTGCGATGTATATCATGTCCGAACCTGGCTGATTTGATGAAGATCAAATTATCCTCAATGGTCCTTTATCCTTATTTTCCAATCACTGGCGCTCTGATGATGTTCCTCTAAATCTCAAGTGTGTAGAGAAATACCCTCCTCTTCTCTATTCCCAGCAAGGTGAGTTGTTTTCTTAGTGAAGTGCACCTTGAGAAGATTTAAGGATACTTCGATATTTTGTCCCTGGGCCGTCGTGAGCTTGTAGATTGTAAACGTAACGCTAGACTACAAAACTACGTCACTTCCCCTGAAAAAAATTTAGTGAAAATCTATAATTTTTTTGCCAATAATTTTGAGTGTATGGTATTAGGGGGAACAAATTTTTTAATATCGTGGCACGTTAAGTCGTGCCCTGGTATATATTTTACCTGATGCGCGTAAAATTGTCCGCTAAGGAATTGCCATACATACTTAGCATACTGACCAATCTAATCAAGAACTAGTAACAGTTTTTTTGTTGGGAACGCAACCCAATCAGTGAGAGACACTTTTTGCAGGTATAATTATTATTTAAGATACTAAAAGCAATATGCCAGTTACATTGGTAGCAGTTGTGGCTAGTAGTGTTGCCGTTAGTCCTTACCAAAAAACTAATATTTTGAGAATATACACATTCAACAGTTTCATATTTTGTGCTGGCTTTTGAGAACGACTCAAAATGTTCGTTTGCACCTTGAACGTATACATCAAATGTAAATGTAAAAAATCCCAAGAACAAGATTTGCGTATTTGGTCATGGATCATTATTGAAGAAAAAAAATATATTAGGAATTCCCATGGGCATGCCAAATTGTAGACGTGCAAAATAAATCGTAAAATGGATAATTTGCGCAAACAAAATCAGGAAACACTTCATTTCAATTCTCTTATTATTAGTTCGATAGCTCTCCCCATTACTTATGTAAGATTCAACAGCAGGGATAAGGATAAACAAGTGGGTCTGCGCAATAAACGACATTTGAAAAGGAAAGCTGGGCTGAATAAAGCCAGTGCCATTTATTTTCATCTGTTAAACTCAAAGGCATATAAAAACAATTTATATGTCTTTGGTTAAACTTATCTTTTCTATTAAACTACTTAATAAAAAAGCCGACTATACCGCCAATCACCTCCTGGCTATGAAGATTGAACTCGACGATATATTAAGATAATTTTTGTTAAGCTACTACTGGCTTTATTCGGTCCAGCTATAGGACGTCCTTTCAAATGTCTTTTATTGCGCAGACCCACTTGTTTATCTTTATCTCTATTGTTGAACCTTACATAAGTATGGGGTAAAGGGGAGAGCTATCTCGAACTAATAATAATAGAATTGAAATGAAAACGCAAGTAAACAAGCTACAATACATAAACAGCACTAACTATCTTCGTTTGGTAGTTTGAAGTTTTCGCATCATAAAAGATACAGCGTAACCCAAGGAGTTTTTTTTTACCCTAAATGTCTCTTTGAAAATGTATGCATATATTACATTTTATCAATGACCTACCAGATAAAGTGACCGTATTTTTATAAGATGTCAAAAATGTTTACTTTTTAAAGCCTCGGAATATAAGGTTTAGACATGGTTGGATTATTTTAAGTTTCTTTGAATTTCACCATATGGTTTATTATTTAATAAAAATAAGATTTTAATAAAATTTAATAATTTTACAATGCTCAGGATTTGACTAGGTAAAACAAATTGTACATAAAATGTGGTGCTGCTAAATGAAAGACGATTAAGAAAAAAAATTGAAACAAAATAACAAAACCCTTTTTTCAGGTCCTTTACAGTGTGGTACATTTATCGAAAATATTCTATTGAAACTAGAAGAAAAATCGAACAGTCTTACATTTCAAAAGGAAGTACTATACGAATTCTACTGCGCAATTCTTTTTAAATATTGCATAGAACATCCTGGCAGTGGTGTATTTAAAATATTAGATGATGTTCTGTTCAGGTGCGTGTAACTTTAAAAGCGAAACTTGTCTCCCGTGGTAGATGATATATTTTAGTTCACTCACTCGATGTTGGTGTAGTTAAAATGATGAATTGTGATTCCCGGGCATATGATAGCTATGTTTAAAGATTAATATCGTAAAATGTCAGTTAATTTTAGACATTATTTTTATTGCATTCATTTATTATATAGAATACATACATATTATATAATCAATAAGTACGGTAGTATGGTATGTATAACAAGTACGGAATGATACTGATTTCAGAATATGAAAGTTTGTACCACAAGCTGTATAGCGACTATCGTTTTATTATACAAGGTGTGCCATTTATGGGCATTAACTAATAACTTATAAAAACTAAAAAAATAGTGAAATAAAAACAATGCAAGTGTCTGGGTATTTGTTAGATGTGAACTATCTTTTCTCGCAGTTTTCACCTATTACAGCGTCATTTTTGCTTTACTAATATACTATTTTATATTAAAATGTTTCCTACCTTTTAAATTTCAACCGTGTATTTAGTCCTCTTTGTAGCTATAAAGGACTGAACTAACTATGCTGTTATCATAGCAACGTTCAAAAACTATAATAAAATGAAAAGGACTAATTAAATGAGGTTACCTATTCTTATCACAAACGTGCAATAAGACCATTTATTATAGTCGCAGAAACAATTATTTTCTGAATTAGGCTGATAAGATTTTAAAATAACTTACTTAATCTTATAATGAAATTTTATATCCTTAAAAGATTTTTGATTAATAATAATTGTATCTAGTCAGATTGTGCCGTTTTAATAAAGAATAGCAATTTACTCATTTACCCCATGTCTGCGCAGTCCCTAGAATGCTCGAATGATTTTTCTATTTTCCTTCGTTTACTTCTGTTCGTCCTCTGGGTTAGCGATACCCGTTTAATTATTTGATCATCTTGTTTTTTTTTACATGTTCTAGGCTATCTGCCTAGGACAGAATAAAATTCAAATCCAGTCATGGTTGGTTATCCAGCTTCGTATTATTTGTTTTTAGATCTTGCAAGCATTCACTGAAGTGAAACTTCTTTAGCGAGGCTAAACTCAGAAAACTGTTTTCAAAGTGAAACGCCTCTTTAATTAAGCATGTTTCAGTATAGCTAGAGGGTTGAAATTTTCAGGGTATGTAGCCGGGACAAAATGAGGATTCTCGATGAAAACTGGACCCGTACCTCCCTCTCCCCGTTAGGTCAGGAGTGGAGGGAGAAGAAAAACTAAAATAATTAATTTCGGGAGAACGGGAAAAGCTACAGGGTCGAACTTTTTATGGTAGGTGCGCGTCTTGGGGGCTACCTTCTGACCATATGAAGGGGACCGGGCTCTTAATTTAAGGGTGGATTTGGAAAAAAACCGTTTTTTTTTTCGATATCTCTGCAACGGAGCCTCAGATCGAAAATCTGACAAGCGATGACAAAAATGGGAAGAAAAAATGCTTTATGATATTTTTTTTAAACGCGGAATAAATTGAGAAAAACGTAAAAAAAATGTTCGGAATGTTGCTTATAAAGGTGATGCACATACTTTTTTTTGTTTATTTGATATAATTTATTTTTCGATTATTTACACGTTGTTTAATTTAATAATGTTGCTCAATTTTGTGCTTACTATTGTTTTCTGCTCCGAGAGCTCCGAAATATTTAAAATCGAAGACACTCGACGTTTTGCGTGCTAATTAAATTTACAAGTCGTTTAAGGGAGACAAGTTTTGTATACCGACTTACCTATATATAGGCCCCATAACTAGTCATCTTTTTATCTGTTTAGAGCTATAGAACATTTCCCAAATAACCTGTATCTGTTGGCAATTTTGACAAAGGAACAAAGTATGGTGAAAAATATGGGCGTATCGGCATGGAAAATTCAGAAGTTGCTGCTGAGGTCAGGGAGATCAATATCTACGATTTTTACTGTTATTATAAATGATTTGGTGAGGTTAGAGATTGAAAAAGAAGTTACTGATTCTATTACAGGTATGTATTTAAGTGTTTCTCGTGTGTTGCGATTTCAAACTTTTATTTCAAATTTCCAGATCTGAAACCCTTTAAGACTTAAATATACATCTTTTAGTTGGATCTGTTAATTTCTTTCATACCAATCGGACAGCAGATCATGTTTTGCTTTTTACAGTTTTTATTATTGAGTTTGCTGCTGTACAGTATGCCAGACAGGATTTAATTCCTGTATTTAAGCCAATTAAACAGTTACTACTTGTTTTTATTTCGCAATAGTTTGATTTAACTGCGATAATTATCGCAAGTAATTGCACAAGTGCATCAAAATTACCGATAATTTTGCATGACAGCGTGTTGTCTAAAAACTGCATGACTTCATTTTCATATTTTGGAGATATTTTACAAAATATGAAAATGACCGAATGAAGTTTTTCTAAGACAACACGCTTGAATGCAAAATTATCTGGTTATTTTGATGCACGAGTGTAATTCGGGGGAATATTTCCCGAATAAGGACATGGTTTAAAAAAATACATTTTTATTCTTTTTTTAATACAAACACGTACATGTAACTGTAAACAAAGTAAAGAGGCGCAAGAATATGATTTTTTTAATCCGAAACGAGACATTTTTAATAATATATATTCACTTGACTGTGACGTTATTTATAAATTGTCGCTGTCATCGTAAGTTTACAATGGAATTACCATAGATACGTACGATGCAATTATCGATGTGCTCTTTCGATTTTGGGATTTTTTATACATATTCGGAAGTAATTGCACAAGTGCACCAAAATTACCGATAATTTTGCATGACAGCGTGTTGTCAAAAAACTGCATGAGTTCATTTTCATATTTTGGAGAAAGAGCCCGACACCGAAGGTGGAGGGCTCTTTTTCCAAAATATGAAAATGACCGAATGTAGTTTTTCTAAGACAACACGCTCGAATGCAAAATTATCTGGTTGTTTTGATGCACGAGTGTAAATCGGGGAAATATTTCTCGAATAAGGACATGGTTTAAAAAAATAAGTTTTTATTCTTTTTTTAATACAAAAACGTACATGTAACTGTAAACAAAGTACAGAGACGCAAAAATATTTTTTTTTAATCCGAAACGATACATTTTTAATAATAGGTTTGTTCTAGCAGCGATTTCAAACCAAAACCAAGCCATCCGGAGTTTGCGCATTGCAATAAGCGACACTTAAATCGCTATGCGCAAACTCCGGATGGCTTGGATTTGGTTTGGGTTTAAATCGCTGCTAGAACAAACCCAATATATATTCACATGACTTTTACGTTATTTATAAATTGTCGTTGTCAAGTTTACAATGGAATTACCATAGATACGTACGATGCAATTATCGCTGTGCTCTTTCGGTTTCTACAGTGCAATTATCGCTGTAATTTTTCGAGAATTGCACTCCTCTAATGGGATTTTTTATACATGAGGGAAATATTCTGTTATATAGGATGAATGTAAAGAAACGCGCATTGCACTTTTACCAATTTTTTTTTTTGTCAGGAGGGACGTTTGGAGGACGTTCTACAGATGATCTTTTAAGCAGCTAATAAGATATCATGGACTCGACAATGCATGATTTATAAACAGAGCACTATAAAACAATATTATGAACTTTTACATATTACTTAGATCTGGAAGAGGATCTAAAAGAAGTAAATGAGGCAATAGTCGATGCTTATAAATATATCGCGAAACAGGAATACTGAAGATGCATGTTGATTGAATAGTCATCTGTCAAAATTAAGATCCGAAACACGGAGCCATTAACCAATACCTACTGTAGGAGGTATTGCATTAACGGAGCCAAGTATAGTGGAAATTGGCAGATCTACACCGAGAAACTTACCACTTACAATAAAGAAGTAAGTAAAGCTAAAATAAATAGCTTTAAGAAATTTTGCGAATACATGGATACAACATCCACCGCGGCTAGACTTCATAAAGTATGGCAAAAAATAGAGTCGATACTGCAATGGCACTAAAGAAGCCAGACGGCAGCTACACAGAAAGGGAGGAGGAAATAGCTCAACAGCTCTTACTAGATATTCACTTTCCTGGGAGTAAACCTATCCCCATGGGGCATACACCAGAACGACATAAAAGACTTACCAGAGAAGCCACGGGGATGGCAAGACACATGCAATAATAGACTGATAGGATGAGCCATGTACACCTTCCAGTCGTTCAAAATTTCAGGAGTCGATGAAATCCTCCTCGCCCTGCTTCAGCGGAAATACTACCGCATATAGTGCGTATTAGTGGAAGTAGCCTAGAACTGGGGTATATACCAGAAGTGTGGTGAAGGGCTTGTATCCTGAAAAGAGGAAAAAGGATGCAACACATCCCTGCGACCAATCCGTCTCACATCGTCCTAAAAACGATGGAGAAAACAATTGATAATTATATCAGAATAGAAATGCTGGAACGGGTGACTTTACACTCATGACAGCATGCGTACGAAACGGGCAAATCCACGGAGATCGCATTAATTAGGACAACTTACAGATGAAATCCATGATGCACTAGAAAATAAAGAAACTACCTTTCTGGATATAGAAGGCACTTTTGATATCACACATCACGCGAGAGCTGTCAAAGGAACACTAGAAGGTAAATAAGTAGGCAGCACGACAACCAAGCGGATGTCGCAACTGCTGTCTACCAGAATAGCAGATACAGGAATAAAACACTATTTCCATTTGCACTACCAGGGAATGCCCACAAGTGGGAGTAGCCTCCCCACTCATATAGGCGGCTCTGCGGGACTTTTTAATTTGATTCGCTACAAGTTTTCTTCCTACCTAACTTAACCACCCCCCTGGGAATGCCTAGAGGAATTAAAAGAAATAAACCAGAATAATGCGGTTACCCTGCTATGGGTTTCGATACACATCGGAGTGTGATGAACTCCCAAAAAAGGAGTTGAATTAAGAAATGAGGCAGGCAGAGATATTTCTAGGGAATTATAACAAGAAATCTAACGACTGCTGCATTAACCTCATAAAAATAAATTCAGAATATTAACAGGGATTCTGACAGGGCATTGCGGGTTGAGAGGACACCTCAAGAAGCTCGGACTAGTAGAGGAAGAATGCAGATTCTGCGAGGAAGAGGACGAAACCTCTATCCATATTCTATCAGAATGCAGTACCCTGCAAAACCCGAGGGAGGGTATCGAACCATGAAGCCATCCTAAACTTCCTGAAGGCTCCAGGATTGGAGGAACTGCTATAGTCATTAGGACACCCGAGACGGCTGAACAGGAGTGTGGAACATAATTGATCTTCTAGGTCGTAATGTTCAGATAAACCCCCAAGAGCATACATACATACATACATACATAGAAAAATATATTCAAACTATTCCGCTGTTTTTCTTGATTTCCGAAAAAATTTTATTTGCTAACTTTTCTGCTGCTTTGCACGTGTGTATTGGATCTTAGTTTCGCAGATAATTTTACATTTATTTAATTTTTTTAGGGCATAAACTAGAACTAGTCAGTTTTAGGAATAAAATGTTATCACTTTATAAGAAAATAACCAAACGTGACATGTGCACGAGAAGATGTGGACTTGCTTGGAGGTTGTATTTACAGTTTGTTCACAGTTATTTTGATCCAAATATCTGTAGAAATGTATATTACAGTGCAGTAGAAGAATGCCCTTGGTTGAAGGTAAGGAAAATGTATCAAAATAATCCGTCTATATGTATTTTCATATCCAATCCTCTCCTATTCATATAAGATTTAAGTGGCATTAAAGGCAATTATTTGGTACAAAAAGAGTCACAACAATATAAAACATATCTACAATATTCTTGACAACGATATTTATTTATATATGGGAAACCCCATTATAAAAGTACAATAATATATCTATTGCAATACGATTTGGACAAGTACAAAGAAAACGGTTGAAAAAAAAACGATTTCACATGCACTATCTTAGCGTTTAAAGAGCTATCGCATGGTGCAAACTACAGATGGTAGCATATTGGTACCTCCTAAAATGGTACCATGTGATAGCTCTTTCAGAGTTAAGATATCAAGGTGAATATTGTTTTTTTTTCAATAGATATGAGGCAAGCTTCGGACACGATCGTTGGTAGTGAGGTCACATTTGAGCAGTTTGCACTTCGAGGATGGCAAACAGCCATATTAAAATCGCTCGATTTCATAAACTTTTATCTCCATAAAATACAAGTAGCATCAACATTCTTTTAAACGCTATTGTGCAATTGTAAATCCGTCCTTCATTGCTGTTCCCTCAACTTCAATAATATCGCATCTATCTTCGTTTTTGTATCAATTTTATTGTTGATACATTCAAGTTTCTTCCTATTTGTTACAAATAATTCCCCTTGTTGATTTGTAGGCATTGTATATGGATGCAGCCATATATATTCCAGCGGACTTGGCGCAAATCCAAGATTTGATAATCGAAAAACACCTGCGACTTCATGTTACGCCTGAAGAATTGGATATTTTAAGAAGTTGAACATAAACTGTGGCCATGAATAAAATATGTGTGCGTGTAGGGTATATTTTGTAAGAAATGTGTCTTATTTTCTGTGATAGAAATATATTAGCGTTGGAAATAATTCGTATTAATCAATGCACTAAAGGATAAAAAATCGTTACTTCAGGTTACCATTAATAGCTGGTGCCACTGTAGCATTGTTTGCGATTAACCAAATATGACAGTTCAGTAGAAACGGTGTTTGGATGGAATGTTATATTCGACGACGGCTTTTTGTGCTGATGGGCTATTGATTTTCATTTTTCTTATTATTTTCTAATATTCAAATCGGTTTCCTTCCCCGTTACAAGTCAAAAATTTGATTGTACATGGCAATTACTATATTTTACTTGTAGTATAAAATAAGAAAATAAATCTAATATTGTAGAGCATCAATTGAATTTTTGATAATTTACAGGAAATTTTGGGTAAGACAGCAAATAAAAATTAACGGTTTGAGGCATTTTGTAATTTTCAACTTTAAAAAGATGTGATACAAAATTCTCCTCACTTTATTTCACTATTTATATATCCATCCACTAATCTGCACTATTAAACGCTGCATTTTGGTTATTACCGCTAGATTCATCGACGATGCAGGCATAAGATTGGGCGAAGTGTATAACATTTTCAATAAGAATGGTTATTTCGTCTTTTGTTAAGTCTCAAGTTCGTGGAACACACCTATTGAGACACCTCTTGAATAGTTTTTTCCACTGATCTTTTAGTTTTGGATTTGAATTTAACATTAATTCTCGGAATTAAATTACCATGATTTTGGAAATTATCTGATTCATCCTGGCCACGAAGAGTCAAAGTGCAAGTTAAGGCAATGAATTATGGGCATCATACTAATAAAGTTTAAAGGCTACAATCGGCATTTCTTCTTTCGATTTCGGCTGTTCTGGCTAATGGCGATTCCACTAGCAAAACAACGATGTACAAACGCTTCCAATTAACATTACAAGAATTAAGTGTAGCGTCAGGAAAACGCATTTTCTTCAGTCACTAGATCGCCACAACTCCATTAAAAAGTTATTAAATTGCTTATAATGTTATATGATCGACCGTCCGGTTAACGACACTTGCTGTTTCTATAGAGCTTATGTGAACGGGCCCGCTATTAAGTGATTTTTAAAACGCGTTTAGACGACTCGGTGCTGTAAAAATTTATCACAGTAATCTCTGCGGGCATTATTATATTGAATGGTTTTAGAAGATATTTATATACCTTGCCAATTTTTCAACAAAATTGTATGATTATGGTGTTCTCAAACTTATTATGGAGTAAATCCGGCCTACCCTCAAAGGCCGCCATTCCATACCACGGTTTTGTTACCGTTTTTATAATGTTTAGATATTAACATCGTATTACCAGTCATTTGACAATTTTGATTAAAAACAGGAACATTTTTGCCTATACTTAACCTGCAAAATTTATGATTGTCAATATTAATCTTCAAAAACGCCATTTTAGACGATTTTAAGGTGAATATATTTTAAATTTTTTAATCAGTCACGATTTTTGCCTTTAAAATGACTGCGTTCTTATAAAGATTGCAAGACGACATTCTGCACTTAAAAACGCTATAGATTTTTTAGAGAAACTATTTACAATAATTATAAAAACAAAATAAACAAAAAACTGTTTTATTTCAATATTTCTTTTATCTTAAAAAGTAATATTTTACGTTAGGCTAAATAAATAGTATTGGAAATATCTAAACTAAAATAATTTACAAATAAATAATATTGTCTTAGTCGAACGGTGATGTTATATGCCCAGTTTATACGCATATAGAATTCTATGAAAATTCCTAGCACTTAAGAGACAATCTAAACTAATTTTTACGTATGAGAATGCATGGAATCATCTTACGATTTTTGAATAAACTAGGGAATATAGCTGAAATGGACGAGTCAAGTAAGTGTAATTATTATAAATTGTGAAAATGATTAAATTTAATTTCCCCTTAAAGAATAGTTTTTTGACTTTCTTGAACTATCGAACTTAAAACTATCTGTGATGTCGGAGCAATCTTTAAGACTGGAGGGGCCAGGTGAGTAATATAAACTGTTAAAAATAATACATGGAAAGCAGCAATGCGTATTTAATAACAGGTAGTTGGTTAACCAATCTACATCAGAATCACAGCATTCTAGCTATGCGTCCTCAAATATCACAATATGAATAGACCTGTTCCATTGGGAGCAGGTTTGTGTCAATGTACTGAGTGCTCTAAACAACTTTATATGTGAATAATTCAACTGTTATAATATTTTAGATAAAAAGTTCAACGCATTCACTCGGGGCATGAGGAAGATTTTAACAAACGCATTCTATTTTGAAAATACTGATATGATTTGTTAGGAGATCATATTCTAAGTTGCTTTGCCATCTACCACTCATCTTGAAAACTCCTCTTTAACATCGAAAGCTCATACCAAGCGTGGTCAGATTTTAATGATAAATTTAGAATGCTTTTCTTGACATAGAATTCTAGATGCAAACCTTGGTCGAGCAGCTGCACTAACATACATTATAACAATGTTTATATCACAATAATTGGCAACAATATATCATGCTTTAGATCTTAATACTATTAAAATGTCCAACTAAAAACATCTTTCATGTAACTCAATCGGTTTCAAGCCTTTAACATTTTCAGATTTATGTTTGATTCCTTTTCATTTGCTATTCGAAAACCAATATCCAGAATATGTAGTTAACGCAAACAATTTTCATGACTGTTTGTTTACTGGAAGAAAATTCAGGTCACTAAATACACGTATGCTTTAGCGAAGCATAGATGCATTTAGGGGCTTTAAAAAAAATACTGTTTTATCGTCACTTCTCGATGGACAACTGAAACTAAATGTTTCTCATACAAAAATTTAATTCAGAAGTTATTTCAAATATCTTATCTTATACGAGTCGAAGAGACTAAATCCGATATAATTGAATTGCGACGAGTATTACTTAACAATAAAACAGCACTTTTCTTTTGAAAATCCAATAGTTCGTTTTCTGTAAATATTTTATCAGTATACAAATTTGACCGATCATTTTCTATTTTACAGTTTTGCTTCCTTTAGTTCCAAAACGAAATTATTAGTTTATCGGTTTACATTTTCATTATGAAATTAGTTGATTATTGTTACATAGAAACTACAGGTGTAGCGAGGTAAATTGAAGAACCGAATGATGCAAACTTCGCAAAGCTGGCAAAACTCTGCTAGCCACCATTGGATTTTACAAGTTACGATTCACCTGACGTTTAAACCACGTAGTCGATAAATCACAGCACGCAGATCTGAATCCCTTAAACCTGGGGTAATGTTTAACTTTATATTGTAAAAGTCGACCTCATGAAAACTAAAAAATAACGGACCTTTTTGAACCTTACACTAACATGCAGAATAGGGAGATAAGGGAATGAATGAATGCAATGAACACAGGAAGTAATTGACATTAGGCAAACAAACAATTCTTTTTAAAGTTAACTAGGACTCATTCAAAATAATGAAAATAAGTAGACCTATAAATAGATAAATTATGTTTCTTAGATATGTTTAAACTGCTTTAAATATATATTTAAAATTATACACGTCGTCTTAATAATTATTTTTATTCATCGGTGCCGAATTCGGGTTGGAAATATATATGTTTAGGATATTTAGGGCATGCTCCAATTTAGAAAATTTATTATTATTCTAAAGCAGTTTTTCTTAATGATTGAGTTTGAAATACAACACATCTTCCTATATATAAAACACACTATCCAGCAAACGAGTTCTCTTTCATTTTCGACCATAAAGATAAATAAACATAAATTAGCACTGCAGTCGATTTAAAATTTAGGCCTACGTTTTGAGGTTCGTTTACATACAAGGTAAGTTGTAAGCACAGTTCAGTGATCCATATGAGGAATGCTACTTGCTTTAGGTCAGCTGAAATTTAATTTCTAGTTTATGGAGTTTGATTCTCATTTTGGCGGTCTTTTTATATATTTCAATTGCCAAAAATTATGTGCTATTTTTATATAAACATAAATGTGAATGCAAATTAAACTATTTCAAATCTCTGTTTGAATTTGGACTTTAAAGCGAATGTAAACTAGGCAGTTTAAATTTAAATTTTTATTTTAATTTCGCAGAACCTGAGATAAAACTACCAATCGACAACCAACAAAAAAAAGCTGAAAACAGCTTTTTTCAGCAATTAGAACTCGTTGGGTTAGATTTGTTATAGTTTAAAAATAACTGTTCTACCTAGACGTCTTACACTGTTTTAGTTACATTTCAATTGAACAACACTTGTCTCACAATTAAATGTTTGATAAAATAAGTCCTCAGGTCTTAAATATGTTTTGCATTTTAAATCCGACTCAATGAATGCAGACAAAACAAGGTCTTCGAGATTTAGGATAGAGAGTACCACAAACTCAACGAATTACAAAGAAAAGGTGGGACATGTTCATTGTCAGTTTGATTTTGCTGAACTGGGATCATTAAGTAAAAAATGACTTATAAATTGAATTCTTGTGAATCTGTACTGAACTGTGCCACTATCACATGATCACACACAGTTCATGAAGTTTAAAACGTGGCGACAAATGACGCGAACCGAACTTGCAAATTGCTCTGCTCTTAATTGATTAGAACGGGGTATTCATCTTCTCTAGCCAGGTTATCTTTGATTTTAGGTCTTTAATTCACTTAGCAACACCAAACTAATGTTGTTGTTTCTGCCCACTGATTCGCGGTACTGACGGCACTCCCAAGCAATCTTGCGTGTAAACTTGAACGAGCTTAGAAAAGTTGGCGACCCGTAGGCCTTTTTGGATACATTCGGCCTTGTGCAATTTTAAGCATACATCTTAGCTTGGAAGATGGGGACAACACTAATATAAACAAAGAAAAACAGAGAGGTCATAGAAGACTGAATTACTATTACAACTTGTTCGATTTCGATAAAAGTGATAGTACAATTTATAGATAAAGAAGACGTTTAACCACAGAATATGGATTTACTGGGAGTGTATTTTACATTGTCACACCTTGGCCAATATTAAACCGACATTATAGGGAGTATCTGTATCTTTTTCACCGTTTCGGAACTTATCAAATGATTTTTTTCTATATCACATATATTTAAAATTATTTACCTGCCAAACAGCAATCGACAGGTAAAATGTAGCATAAAAATATCAAACCCTTAGCTTTATTCCTTTCACATACACGTTTTTTTGTTATCTCGGCATTATTGAACATTGTAAATAAAGTATGTCTGTTTGTATATTTACCAAACTGAACATCCATTTGTACTTTGACTCCCACCTTTTTTAGTTTATTAAAAGATATGATCAAAAATTCAGAGTATTATCATCTCAACCTCTCAATTCTATAACATATAACTTCGACATACTAAATATATGCCAAAGACCTCTACATAGCGTACTGTAAAAGAAATATAGCTTTCATCAGGCTTTAGGTACACATTGCACAAGGTGTAAAAATAATGTAAAAAACTTCGAAAAGCGATAGTACTTTCGAAAATAATAATTATATAGTATTATTACCTAATTTGACAATGATGAACACTGAATGTTCGTTACACCTACTTTATGTTATTTTACACCAAGTCTAATCATAAACCATTGCAGATGCCAATATTTTTGAATTTTAAGAATTTGAGAATAATTAGGGATCTAATGATAAAAGTAGGTGCAAGGATGATTTTCAGAGGTCTGCAAATTATGATATTTCGACATTTTAAGAGGAACACAAGATATTGATCATGCCATTTTTCAGATATATTTATCCGACAGGTTAACATTTTCCAACACTCTTAACTGACACTCCTAAACGCATTTCGGATCTTCTTAATTCGCCGAGTACTATCCGTGCCGCGAAGTTTGTTTCACTAATGTATTTTACACCTTCATACAGACTTTTACAAATTTAAGGCCCTGTATGAGTACCTCAGAAACTAAGAGATATGAATGTATTTATGTTGTGGCAAGTTGGGCAATTAGGAGCCCAATTATCTGCAGGTGAAAAACATATACAAAATATTTAAAAAAATATACACATTTTCTCCTCTACAAGATAGATCCGATGTTTTTATTTCAATCTCATCATTCTTATTCTTGTAAAGACATCCAAATTTTGGATATGTTTTTAGAAGTCTGAATAAATTGAATAATAAAACGGAAATCTCGGTCAGCACTTTGGCCTATGTTTAACATATCATCCCTCGATTATATTTATTTTGTAAGAAAAACGTTTTTAAGATTCCTCCAAAAGTGTTTTCACTTACTTACATGATATATCAAGAAAGTCCAGGTCCGCATTTAAGGAACATACATTGATAGTGGGTGTTCAAACAAATATGTTTACAAACTTAAAAACGAAAATAGGTTTCAAAACCACAGCTCTTTCCAAAAAATCACAGATGCCAAACTTCTCGACGGCATATAATTGTACTCCTAATTAGGCAACTGCCCTATTTCAGTCGATTTCTTTTGCCTTAAGGTTTCCAAAATCCTCACACAGTGAAAGCATTTTGTAACAGCCAGCACTCACTGGGCCGCGTTACTCACAAATGCTTCAGATATGTCATTTAAGACTACCTGTCATCCATGACGACTTGTTTGAAGGTGTTAATGCCAGTCGACATTTGGGATTTGACCTCGTGGTTGCCTAGCGATGCCGTTCCGTCTTTGGCTATGAATAGTTGTAGGCCAGAAGCTGAAAAATAATTAAAAAGTAATATTAAACGAGAGTTTACATGGCACATCATTGTCAACGGTTGATAAATAATAATTAATCTCATTTCTTTATTGAAAAAAAAAAGATTATCTGTCCTCTTGAAACATAAAATGTTAAAAGTACATTATGAGATCAAGTAAAATTGATTAACAATACATATTTGTTGCCACTTTTCCTGCCCGATAAAAAAATATATCCAGAGTAATAGCGCGACCTAAAGCAAATCATATCTATACAGTATTCACATTTCTTTCATAATGATTGGCCATGCCATGGTTTTAATATACATCAAATTGGAAGATGATAAGATGAAGTCCGTTTTACATCGTAATATATATTTGCAAGCAGTTATTAGAATATACTTCAATGAGCATCTGACCGATAAGATTTGCGATGATCTTTACATATAAATCAACAAATAATCACTATTTGAGAGCTGCAAATCTATTTGTGATAAGAAATTTGAAACAGAAATGATGATACAAAAATTATTAGTATTAAAAAAGAACGTTTGAAGCGTTAGCCGTTACAAGAAGTACAAAGCCGACATACCAGATTTTCTTCGCCCAACAATCAAGACTACACTGAGGTAAGTATTATACTTGTATTAATACCTATTAACGTACCAAAGAATTAATCATGGTTTTATTTTCCAGATGGGTTTTGAGAGCCTTAAAAATATGTTAACAGGATGTGATGCAACGGGATATTCACAAAATTGACCGACCGAAAAGAACTTCAACATTTTAAGATATTTTTTAAGCAACCTGCAACAGCAAATTTGGTCTTCTACCACACAATTATTTTGTCCACAACAATCATCTCCGAATGTTGCTAACATGGTTAGTGGAACGCACGTCGAGTACAAAGATTCTGTTTCGGTATTTTGAATAAACTTGTGTTGTAGCGCATTATACCGAATGTTCTAAAACCAAACTTGATCACTAATCCAAAGAAATTTGGTACTAAATAAAACGAATATTTGCTGTCGCATGGGAAACTTTGCAATGCCGGGGAAGGCTTTACATAATAAAGTAAAATCGATGGGTTACAAATGCATTAATAATGATCAGGATTCAGAAGCAGAAAAATAATATGATCAGTCTTAGGCTGACTGGTCTGTACGATGTGAACTAAACCAAACTTGTGATGTCCAACTGAAGAAAGAAACTAGAGTAAATGTTGTAAATGAAAGACATGTAGTCGTGGATTTTCAAGATATGTAGCGTTTAATGTAAAAAAAATCCGTGTTTTTTGCCATGGATAATTTCAGCTTTTTAACAGTTTGAATCATTATGAAGCGACATCGTAACCTTATAAACACAAAACTTAACTATACCAATTGGTAATTAACTCTCTAAAACTACAATAATTATTGATGGACACCTACTGAGAGTGGAACCTCGCATGCATTTGAGACCCTATTATTATACTACTGAATATATATGGTTTCTTCTATATAGCCGCATCGATTGACGAGATACAAAAGAACGAAATTAGTCGTTGATTTTGTAACGGCTTAAATGAAGATACAGGCCTATAAAAAAAGAGAGAAAACCTTGCTATAGCAGAGGTTTATCTGGTAGAAATCTTCGGTGTCTGCATTTAAAATGCAATTTAAAATTTAGGTTTTACTTTAATAAATATCACAAAATTTACCGAGACACAATAAAGCTTGCTAGAAACATACTATTCCATCAGAATAGACCAATCCAGGGTGTCTTCGAGAATTGTGAATGGCAGATGCATTCGTAATTAAAATTAGATCACGTCGGTCGATCGCGAATTCGCAACCACTACGATCGAATTGGCGGGTAGTTGGTTTGATTTTGTTTGTGATTTTAGATTTCCGAGGCGGATTTTACGGTTTAAAAACATAATTAATACTGTTGTTTTGTATGTTTGTGTTATTATTAAGGAAATAAGGAGGAAAGTAAGGCAAGAGCCCCTTACAACAAGGTAAGCTGATTTGTGTTTTCTTTTAATAACGCAGTATTGCCATATCCGAGGCCATATAATTATCAAGGGTTTGTTTATTTAAATTATTTTTTGTTCTCGATAGTAGGTTTTGCGGTTTTGTTTTCTTGTGCTTACATCGCCTACCTCTAGGTATCTAAATTAAAAAGTTGTAAGATAGGTTAAAAATGGGGTTAAAATGAGTCGCTCTCACGATATTGTTTTGTCTTTGCTTGAAACTCCTTTCTCGTGACAATCTGAAGCGGAAAAGCGGCAAATTTTGGAGAGTCGACAAACGCCAAAAATAACGGCAATTTTTAGCGAAAAAAGAGTGGCTCGTCGGGATACTTCGCGAGCGTTTCAAACTTCCTAGTATGATAATTATACGTGGCCATGCGGAAGTTTATATAAACAGAGTTTGTATTGCTGGCCATGTTTATTGGTGAGTAAAGCGAAAAATACATGTTGTTCAAATGATGGATTCAAGGACTTAATTTTTTTTTTCTCGCAGTACTAAAATGGACGAGGCTTCTAAAGAACACATAAAAAGTTTATGGCTATCGTGCGGTTAGAGTAAAATAGGGCGACTATTCAGGATGCGTTAAGGGAAAACGCCCGTTCAAACTTAATTTTATTCAACGAAAATGTCCGGAAAAATCGCTTTATTTAATAGATGTCACACTTACTTTGGGGAAACAAGCACTGCCTTTTTGAGGACATGATAAAAGTTTGGAGTAGTTAAATCGCGGCAATTTTAAACAAGTTTTTAAATGCCTAATTAAACGCAATCAAGACCTTACAGAACACTGCGAGAAGTTTAGCAATATTTTTACCGGACACTCAAAAGCAATACAAAATGAACTAATTTTTTTGTATTCATCAATATTTGACAGATTTTATTAAAAATTTTCCCGAAAAATCATTTGATTTTTTATTTAAAATGTATCTAAATGGTTTTGAAAAAGACCGGCTAAAAACGAAGTTAGTGTTTTGGACAGGGACGACGAACAATTTTGTAATTTAAATATTCAACAAATATCAGAAATAATATACAAGGAATTTAAAATTATCTTTTCGGAAACATACAAACTGTTTTGCCTAGTGTTAACTATTCCAGCAACAAGTGTGTCGGTGGAAAGAAATTTTTCGTGTCTTAAGCGCATTAAAACGTATTTAAGAAATACGATGACACAAGAGCGCCTAACGGGTTTGTCTACGATAGCTGTAGAAAAAGAAATTATCTAAAGTGTTAGTGAGGATCCTCAATTTTATGAAGACATTACAAATAAATTTGCAAAATTAAAAAAAAAATCGAAGGGTAGGCTTGATTTATAAAAAGTGAATGTTAATAGGAATTAGGAATGTTTATATCTATATTGTAAATAGAGAGAAATGTTAATTTGTTATTATAATTAATTTTCTTAATAAGAAAATATGTGTTTTGTAGTGTGTTTTTGTAGTTAGGTAGGTACAGGGTCCGCCAACGAGGACTGAACAGGGCATTATTTTTGATTTTCCTTGTATTTTTGAAGGAAACGAAAATAGTTCGATGTAACTTTTTCGTAGAATTTTAAAATGTCGCTTAAAAAACAACTGAACCTCAAACAAAAGAGTTACGGCGTACATTATTGTTCTTTTAAATGGAATACCCTGTATATTATTCCATATTTGGATTGTGCGAAAAAAATCTAGACATAGTTTATGAATAATGTCCTATACATATCTCTAACGGTTTTTGAAATATTGGCAGTCGAAAATCGACCATTTACCAAGTTTGACAGCTTGACTTCAATCAATCTTACGTGTTTACATTTAAAATGATCAGCACATATGACAATAAAAACACGACCTTTCAAAATTGATGCGAAAATTTTCAAAGGGTGATTATAGTACAATAATAAATTAAAACAATAACCAGAAACTTACTTTAATTTTTTGTTCAAATGTCCAATAATTGAGGGTTTTTGTAGGGAAATTAATTTTATTTTTTTCCTTACATATCACAACCTTAATCGAGGTATAATAATAAAATTAATTATAAGTAGCTTAAATATATAAATTTTATTTAATTTTGCAATGATTTGTATTATTGTGTGTTTTGTTAAGATATGCATTGAGCGTTCTGCGGTCACTTTCGATTACGTTTTTACCATATTCGTTTGATTTATTTTACTATCCAGGACTTTGATCCTCAGGCAAAAATTAACGAAGCTTCAATGCGCTTTCGTTTTTATCAAAATAATAAAAATAAAAGCATTCCAAATGAGAAAACTTTGCATTGAACAAGTTAGCTTTTGATGTAAATATGTTCTATATTGTTGTGGAGGATTCATTCTTACCCTGGAATTGATTGCCTTTGGCTCCACAAATGATTAAATTTGGTTTGAATTGTTATAGAGCCACTTCGGCCCAGGCTCAAGGATTTAAACTGCACAAGTGCAAGTTTAGTGACCCTAATGAAATGTGTACCTAATTTCTTCGATTCGATATCTAGTCGGATATCGTTTTCAAGAAAAGCAAAAAACTAAAAATGAAAATGGTTAGCAAATACAATAAAAAGCCTGACATTCTGCAAGAGCTTTTTACTGTTTTATTGTATTTGCTAACCA
>MU185199.1:0-11133 GCA_016904865.1 Pissodes strobi
ATTTTTCTCGCTTAGTTTTGAAGATCGGGGTATCAAACCTGGCATATTCGAAATCAGCAACGAACGGACTATCAGATAAATGAACCATATACGGGATGTGCCTTTTAAAATAACGAAATTGATGTCTATTTTTTTACAATTGTTTCTTTTTTTAGCAAATCTTTACGGTAAAAGGTAAAGCCCTAAAACTTTTAAATTTGATATGATAAAGATTTTTAGCTATCATTCTAAATATAACCAGAAACCCTGTACACTGTACAGGGTAGCTCGAATTCAAGTTTATGTAGGGGGATCTCGAAAACCGTAAGAGAGAGAGTGTCGGCCAAATTAAAGCAAAATTGCGCATTTAGGTGCCTAACAATATGCCGTTTAGAAAGTTTTAAAATTACGAGTATTTCCGGAGATATCCGGAAAAAACAAAAATATTTAAAAACAGTTTTATTTTTTTCTGAGCTTATTTAAAAACGGAATTCAAATTGAAGTGAATTTTTGCGATGCCAGTTTTTCCGCTCTATTCAGTCGTGGTATCCAGATAGGAATTCAACGTTTCGTCTTCAAAGGGTCATCATCAACTTTCTTTTTTTCAATACAAACTCTTTTTTTATCGTTTTTCAGATGATATTGGCGTGTAACAGTTCGAATTTACCAGTGTCAAATCTTCTTAAATTTCATTTTATACGCCGCATTTAGCAAAAAAATGCGGTAGAATTTATTGAAAATAGGTCAATACTTCTCGAAGATAATTAATTCTAAATTTATTGATTCGATTTGCTGACAATAAGCTTAAAATTGCCGTATTCCTTAATGTAAATTAACTATATTCTAAATATAGGTTAACGATATATTTGTATTAGCTTTTATAACACTTTGTGACTATATTTATTTTAGTTGATAAGCAAACTACAGTTCGTTTAGGTTTGATCAAGTCACTAAAATAGGATGTTATGCTACTAGTATAACTTAGCTTGATTTATATTACTTTACCGTAGAACAGCCAGCAAACCGTTCTATATTTTTAAGAATTGTGTTAATAAAGCCTACTGTAAAGTCCCATCAGATTCGTCAAATTCATATTTTATTTTCGGTTTGAATATTTCATAATTTTTTGGGATTCCTGATTCGTTTAATTCGATCTCCGGCTGATATTTCATAACTTTTGGGTACCCCTGCCTGGCTGGTTTAAGATATTTATATATTCTCTTTCCACCCGGCATGTTGCGCTTTTTGTAGTATTCGGTTGTTAGTTCCGAGTAATAGGAATGTGCTATTTCTTATAATTGCAGCTGTCGATTTAAATTCTTAAAAGTTTATCGTTTTGTTGGGGAATATTTTCTAGTATTTCTTGAACTTTTTAATTTCAATGCATTAATTGTGGCTCCCGCCGTCATTTTACCTTCATAATAAACGAGAACTAAGTCGTTTATTATCTTAAAATTACTCCTTGTATCGAATCACTTGGCACTTGATCTGACGTAGTTTTTTTAATCTCGTAGAAGGAGAAAGACAAATTGACGGAAACGAATAGAGAGTTCTTCTAGTTAGACCCTTCGGCGAGAAGAGAAGCTTTCTGTCTGAGTGCAGTCATCGAGACGCCACATTTAGTATTGTGATTTAATACGACCCTTTTCTTTGGGGATATATTGTGGCTCCTCTTTGTGTTTTGACACGACCGATTTATCGGGATTTAACAGCTGTACTAGGTAAGCATTTTCTATGGAATGAATTTTTTTCCCTATTGCTTGTGACGCTAATGGTATTTTCCCTTATTTCTAGAGGCTCTCCAGGTTCGTTGTATAAGACCGAGACCGTCGGCTTTCTAGCAACCCTCACACACGATCGAGGTAATTATTGCTACAGTTTTTTTGCCTAACTTAATGATTTAATTGCTTTACCTGTGTTAACCTTTTTTGTGCATAGTCTGCCATTTGCTTTGCATTCCTTGGATTATCTTGCCGCTGACGGCACATATCGCCGACAGGAGATATAACCCAGAGCACCCCATCACGCACGGTACCATCTACAGAGAGACAACTCTATTTTATAGGCAGCTAAGACCGCCATAGTTAATCACAAATAATAGCATTATAATCACCACCATTAAAATCCTAGTTTTCTACATCTTTTACATTTTTTCACCAACTTTCTAATCACTTTCCAACATTATGGAAAGATATCAAGTATCAGGAGAGCAGGAGCACATCGCCTTCGCGGGCAATGTGTACCCCTGCTCCCTGATTGGCCAGCTTACCATGTTAGGACATGGGAGCGGGGCTTGCTAGAGGACTTATTCCTATTATAAATAGGAACTCTCACTCGCTGCGCCACTTGACTTCTGGCCACCGAAGCATCCTTGATCCGTAGCCTGAACCGCCGGATGCACTCCATTTGACTAGATGTTGCGATAGCTTACTGGAATTGACTTGTTAATAACAAGCCATTAATATTTTGTATATAGTCTTGTAAATAATGTGCATGTTGTATATAGTGTGCTGTCCAAGTTTTTAACATTATGAGCTCCTGCTCCTCGAGGGCAGTTCAAGCGTGGTTTTTGCGTAATTTTTCACGCATAACCTACCCTACAACAAAATGCTATACTTAAGAATGCACTAATTAATTCCAGCTCCGGCTAATCTTAGAATGAAGCGACATTGAAGGGTATTCCCATGTAATGTTCAAGTTGCCAGCAGTACTGCTGCCCTTAGTTTTAAGTAGGCTAAACAATAGCCAATTTGATAGGCCACGACGTTGATAGAACAACGTCAGGCATAACTATCAATCTTTAGATAATGAAATATCTAGGACATATTTAGACTAAGCTTTGCAGTTCAATGTAACAAAAATAATCAAAATAAATCATTCAAGTCAAGTACCTTGGATTATCTTATCTACTCCATTTTATCAAATCTGAATTTTTATTTTAATGTAACTTGAGTTTTGATCATAGGGGGAAGTTTATATTTTCTTTTAGGGGTGACTCATACCTATCTTTTTTTTGTATTCAAGTTGTCCGTATGTCAGTTTTTCTTTTATTTGCTGATTGTCATTGAAAATTCGTTGACAATTTTTGGGGGATTTTGCTTTATAAAGAAAATATATTTATGCAAGGGGAAGGGGGGCTATAGTTTTGTTTTATTAAAGTAAGGGGGATTTGTCTAATGCGTATCGGGTTATTTCAGGGTTCAAATACCAGGCTACCACTTTTACTACCAGGCTACTACAATTAGCGGGCCACAGCTCAATTACAGGGCCACAACCTTAATTAGCGGGCCACAGTTCAATTTCCGGGTTACTTCTAGCTCCAGGCTACACTGGAGCCAATTGAATTGCCGAGTCCTCTGCTGGTTCTACCCTCGGGGCCAGTGCCATAGTAGTACCAACAGGCGCCAGGCGTCTCCACCAGAGTTTGACGGATCTAAATGGTATCATACAGAAGCATTTATCTGTATTATTAATTCTTTTTTGGGATTTTGTGATTTATCATAATGAATTTTGCACTATAGATTGTGCCTCAAAAGAGCTTCTTTTTCTTCTTCTTCTTAAGCCTTTTAAGTCCATTCCTGCATGTAGGCCTTTCCTATGTCTTTCCATCGTTCTCGATCTTGCGCTGTTCTGATCCATGCTAACCCCGCTGCTCGTTTTAAGTCATCATACCGTCTATTTGGTGGTCTTCCTCTACCTCGTTTGTGCTCTTACGGTCTCCATTCAATAATCCTCCGGTTCCATCGGTTTCTATCACTCCTTGCGACATGTCCTGCATAGCTCCATTTGAGAGAGGCTGCTCTATTTGCGATGTCTGTTACTTTGGTAATAGCTCTTATCCGTTCATGGCGATATCGGTCTCTTCTGCTTATACCGATCATCGCTCGTTCCATCGCCCTCTGAGTGATTTTTAGAGTGTCTGAGTTGTATTTCGTGTTTGTCCATGTTTCCGCTCCATACGTTGGACTGGTAGAATGCACTGGTCAAAAACACGTGATTTTAGGTGTTGTGCTATGTTTTTGTTTCGAAGAATATAAGACAGTTTTCTAAAGGCAACCCAGCCTAATCGAATTCTCCTTTTTATCTCTTCTTTTTGGTTATTTCTTCCTAGTGTTATTTTCTGTCCAAGGTATATGTATTCTTCCACTCGATTTATTTCATTTCCATCTATTTCTACTTTCACGGTTTCTCCTGGGTACATTAGTTGGGTTTTGGATAGGTTCATCTTTAATCCAACCATAAGGGATTTTTGGTGTAGGTCTCTAATCATTTCGCTTAGTTCTTCTATGCTTTTTGCGATGAGTATGATATCGTCGGCATATCTTAGATTCGTTAGCCATTGGCCGTTAATATTGATCCCTTTGTCCCTCCAGTCGGTTTTCTTAAACGCGTCTTCGAGAGCAAGTGTGAAGAGTTTTGGAGATATTGAATCAGGATACTAACCATTTATGGCCTATATATTTATGAAACAATTTTATTTACTTTTAAAAATAGAGAGCTGTTTAGTTCTAATATTATACATGCCTTTTTGTCCTAAGCGACCTATCATGTCACCGAGAGGAAACACTCGAACCGAACAACCTTGACGTCATGTGGCTCAAGTTCACCGCCAAGGGATTAACCAAGTTTATATGTTGTCTCTATCGCCCTCCGAGCGATAGAGCCTACCAAAGCTTTTTTTCAACACTAGCTACCACTTTTGACTCAATACAGGTTGATCACCCCAGTTCAGAAATAATCGTTCTGGGAGACTTCAACGCCCACAACATCAACTGGCTCAAACATCACAACAAGACCGACAACGAAGGTAGAGAGGCTGAAGCATTCGCCATCAGCTGCGGGCTTACTCAAATTGTAGACGAACCAACTCGAATCTCAGAGAGGGGCGAATTCGCCGCCCTCCTGGATCTTTTCTAACCACCAATCCTGACCAGTACACAGTTACAGTTGGTCCGCCATTAGGTACTTCCGACCACAAACTTATTACAACGGTTTGTGAATTGCCACTCATACAGAAGGATCCACCATTGCCTCGCAAAATCTGGCATTACAATTCTGCAAACTGGGACGATCTAAGGGAGTTCTACCTAGATTTTCCTTGGCTCGACGTCTGCTTTGGCGCTGACGATCCGTCAGTCTGCTGCGAAAAGATCACGCAAGTAATCTCCTCAGGAATGGAAGCATACATCCCAAATTCCATCAAGTTGCCATCAAAAGGAAAGCCCTGGTTCGACAGAAGATGCGAAAGAGCTGTGGGTAGGAAACAGCAAGCCTACAAGTACTGGCAGCAAAATCAGACCGCTGAAAATCGCAATTATTTTGTCGAAGCCAGAAACGAATGCAAGCGTATCATCGACGAAACTAAGGACAAACACAATCAAAGGATCAGGAATAAACTTTTGCAATGCCCCAGTGGCTCCAGGAATTTCTGGTCGGTAGCAAAGGCAGGAAGTAATAACTTTACAGAAACGTCTCTCCCACCTTTGACAGACGAACGTGGCATCACGGCGACTACAGCCATGGAAAAAGCAAACATGCTCGCCAAAATATTTTCTTCGCACTCTACCTTGGACGTCCCCCAAGGCAAGACTCTCCCCACCATATCGAACATCAACACTACCATGGCAGAAGTCAAATTTCATCACCGTGATATTCGTAAAATCCTTAAAAATCTAGATACGCAAAAGGCATCAGGACCGGACGGAATACCTGCCATCGTGTTAAAGAACTGCGCCAACGAACTAACACCCGTTTTTTCCAGGCTTTTTTCTCTGTCTTACGGAAAAGGGATTTACCCATCTTCTTGGAAAGTCGCTCGAGTGCAACCTGTTCCAAAAAAAGGCAAGAAAACCACGCCCTCAAACTATCGTCCAATTGCCTTGCTTCCAATAATCTCCAAAGTCATGGAACGTGTAGTCAATCAGCAACTGCTCAAGTACCTCGAGAACAACAAAATAATCAGCGATAATCAATACGGCTTTCGCAAAGAGAGATCGACAGGAGATATATTGGCCTATATCAGTCATATATGGAGTAGGGCAATTGAGAACTACGGAGAGTCTCGAGCGATTGCGTTGGATATTTCAAAGGCATTCGACAGAGTTTGGCATGACGGACTGCTCAACAAACTACCGTCCTTCGGACTGCCAGCCTCTCTCTGCAGCTGGCTTGCCAGTTTCCTTAAGAGCCGATCTCTGCACGTTGCAGTCGATGGACACATCTCGGACACATTCACCATCAACGCGGGCGTGCCTCAGAGCGCAATCTTTCACCAACTTTGTTCCTCATCTATATTAATGACCTGCTGACCGCAACAAATAATCCTGTTTACAGTTTTGCAGATGACAGTACCCTTGTCTCCCACTTTAGATCAGAAAAATCCTTACCAGCGACTGAGACTCATCACCGCAGACAGGAGCAGATTACAGCAATTAATCAAGACCTGGAGAAAGTTCAAACTTGGGGCGACCGAAATTTGGTCCAGTTCAATGCAGCAAAGACCCAAGCAGCCACGTTTACCAAGAGGGCCAATACAGCGGGCCCTGACATCATTATGGCAGGGTCGACCATTCCTACATCCTCGTCAATCGGAATGCTGGGTATCTCGGTCAACAGCAATATGTCCTGGCATGACCACTTTGCTAACATCGCAAAATCAGCTTCCCAGAAGCTTGGTGCGCTATTTCGCAACAAAAAACTCTATACACCGCAGCAGTTGTTCTTGCTCTACAAAGCGCAAATAAGACCGTGCTTAGAATATTGCTCACATATCTGGGGTGCCGCACCAAAGCACACCCTAAAGCTGCTGGATTCCATTCAGAAGAGAGCTGTGCGTCTCGTCGGCGACCCGGAGTTGACCGGGAATCTAGATAGTCTGGAACACCGCAGACATGTAGCCGAGATATCTCTGTTTTACAGATACTTTCACGGCAGATGTTCTCAGGATTTGGTCCGCCTCATCCAGCCCTTGGCAGCTCCTGTCAGAGAGTCACGACAGACGGCAAGAGCGCACCAGTTCGTCGTACAACTGGAAACACCTAGAACATCGCTTTACAAGAACTCCTTTGTCTGGCGCACTGCATCACTGTGGAACTCACTCCCAGGACATCTGTTTCCCACTAATTACAACTTACAAATATTCAAGAGCCGTGTCAATCAACATCTTCGCACACACACCGCTCGTCGAGCGCCATAGGGTCTACCTTTAGTGTAATGATTATAACACTAGAACAAACAATATTTGTTATCCGGCGCATAGATTAACTATTTTCGAAAAAATTCCATATTATATTGGAATAAAACTTTTTAACAAACTAAATAACAATATTAAAAATATAACACTTGAGAAAACTTTTAAAAATAAATTAAAGAAGATGCTTATTGAGTTGGAACCTTATAGTATACAAGAATATTTAGATACATAGAGCAGAAAGAGTAGAAGTATGTAAGGTCTTATACTTAAGACCTTCTTTGTAACGCTATTTCGTTTTATGTTTTTGTGTATATATACATTAATGTAATTTGAAGTAAAGTAATAAATCAAATCAAATCAAATCAACCTTGTCTGACTCCTCTTTTCAACGGCACAGGTTGGGTGTTCTCATGTGCTATGTATATTGCTGCTGCTTGGCTATTTATTTCTTTGATCAGGTCTATGTATCTTTGGTCGAATCTACTGTTTGCCAGAGATTTGTAAACGGCCCAGAGTTCTATGCTGTCAAAAGCCTTCTCATAGTCAATGAACGCCAGACACAGTGGGAAGCCATATTCGTTTGAATTTTCTAACGCTATTTTCATTGTGAGCAGGTCATCGTTTGTTCCATAGTTTGCCCTAAAGCCAGCCTGTTCTGGGGGTTGATAGTCATCCAATTTTCGTGTCAGTCTATTAGTTATTACTTTTGTTAGTAGTTTAAGTAGGTGTGACATCAGGCTTATGGGTCGGTAATTTTCTAACTTGGTGGTATCTCCTTTTTTGTGTACTAGTATCACCTGCGCTGTTTTCCATTCTCGTGGCACACCACCGCTATGTAGGCACCCATTGAGCAGAGCAGTAACCTTTCCCAACAAATTTTCGCCACCCTCTCTGATTATATCTATAGATATGTTGTCTTGGCCCGTAGCTTTATCTGATTTTGTGCTCAAAAGAGCTAAGTTTCATTAAACCATTTATTTTTCTTGCCGATTAATAATAGTTTCTAATATTTGAATATAAACAAAGCATTGACAGCCAAGCTTTCAATAGTTTTATTCTAATTTTATTCGTTTTATTAATTTATTGAGTCACTTGAATTAATTATTATTATGGCCGTTCATTGCTACATATTATTATTGCTACATTTAAAATTGGTGCAGCTACTAGCGCACGCATACATATGTATATGTAATTAGCGTAGTTAACATCAAAGTGATCACTTCGGTTTGTAGTATTTAGCGCATTTAGTTATAAGGCATACTGTACCGAGCGTTAACAACAGAATTGGTCTCCCTATAATCACCATATTGTACCAATTATTAGTTAAATTTAATAGTCATTTGACATTCTTTTGTCTTTAACGTGTCATTTTACCATAGTATTGTTGCTGTGTTTTCAAAAAAAACTTTAGTAGCAAATAGATTATTCCTTAAATTATAGATTGTGTTTTTTTGTTAAGTTAAGATTGAGTACCTTTTAATTTAATAAGCGGGCCTAGCCACCCTGCACAACACTCGCGGAGCTTTTTTCAGTTTAGTTGGAAAGAACTGGTGGCACTCTAACGACCCCACTATCGGGGCCGGGCATTTGCAATACGACTCTCCGGGGCTAGTTTCCTTTTAATTAAAAATCTTAACTTTTAACTTCAAGAAGAAAAGCGTGTTGCGGGCGTTATTAATATGAATAAGTGTTTTTAATTTTAATTTTTATTTTGAAATTACCTATTTTGCTTTGGCGTAATTTTCAATACTTTGTTACTTTTAAAATTTTCACATTCTACAAAAATATTTTATTTTGTTTTTTGTGTTAAGTGAAAAATTAAAACCTTTATTGTTAATAAAAATAAAACGTAATAAAATTAAATAAACAGGTCCATTTATTTTTTACCCCAAAGCAAAATAAATAATTTTATAAAATTAAAAACACATATAGATACAGATACAGATAGGAATCCAACGTTTCGTCTTCAAAGGGTTATTTTTTTTCAATACAAACTTTAATTTTTTTATCGTTTTTCAGATGATATAGGCGTTATTAATATGAATATGTGTTTTTAATTTATATTTATTTTTTGTTTAATTTTTATTCTTTTTTAAATTACTTATTTTGCTTTGGCGTAATTTTAAATAGTCCAAATTACTTTTGAAATTTTTATATTCTATAAAAATATTTTATTTTTATTTTTGTGTTAAGTGGAAAATTGGAACCTTTATTTTTGATAGAAATAAAAAATAGTAAAATTAAATAAACAGGTTCGTTTATTTTCTATTCCAAGGCAAAATAAATAATTAATAAAGAAAAGAATAAAGATAAAAAAATAAGAAAAGGAATAAAAAAAACAAAACTGGATACCACCATTGGATAGAGCGGAAAAAGTGGCAATGCAACAGTGCAATTCATGTTGAAATCCGGTAATAAATAGCGCAGGTCAAAATTAAACCATTTTTTAATATAGGTATCAGTTTTTCTCCGGATATCTCCGGAAATACTTGGGTTTAAAATTTTCTACGTTATATTGTTAGGCACCTGATGCGCAATTTAGTTCTAATTTGAGCGACACTGTATCTTACGGTTTTCGAGATCCCCATACATAGACTCGAATTGCAGCCACCCTGTACAAGGTTGGCTCGAATTCGAATCTATGTATGGGTATGGGGATCTCGAAAACCGTAAGAGATATTGCGTCGGTCAAATTAGGGCAAAATTACGCATTTAGGTGCCTAAAAATATGCCGTTTAGAAAGTTTTAAAATTCCGAGTATTTCCTGAGATATCCAGAAAAAACGAAATTTTAAAAAAATTAATTTATTTTTTTCTAGGGCTTATTTAACCCTGGAGTGCACACGTGGATTTTAAAAACAAAAGTACCCAAGTGGGGTGTTCCCATACCCCCATTTAAAAATTGTTTTATTTTTAAAAGAAAAGGCAATAAGAAAGTTTCTATAACTTTTTTTTTATTAAAGAACGTATACAAAAAGAATAAAAATCATTAAAACTGCACAAACTATTCAAGCTATAAGAATGACCTATAATCTAATTGTTATCGGAAGCATCATCAGAACTACCTGATACTCCCGTGAAACAAGCATATAAACTGCCGTTCATAACTTTCGAACATTCAAAATTCATGGTCCGATTTTAACAATTAATATCTGATAATTGATGGAATTAAATAAGGTTTTCGAAATAATAAAGCCCAATGCTTTACAAATCAGCTGACTTGTACTAAATACCTAAAATGATCCATATTCAAATTATACAGGGTTATTCGCAATTGCCTCACAAAATTCAAAATATTCACATCTCTCCCAAATATGCAGAAATAATTTTTTTATCAGTTTGATGACAGCACATTAGTCATTGGCTCCATACCTCGGGACGTTATCGAGATTTTTCATTTATCGATAGCGTTTAAAAAATTGCTTAAATATCTTGAAAATCGGTATATTGGAAAGTTTGCCTTAATTTGAAGCTTCTTTTGTTTTTTTTTTTTTAATATTTAGATAACATCAGGGCCATCTCATATTAAAGTAAATGTTTTTTTTCTCAAAATTAGGCTATTATAAAGTACAGGGTGTCCCAAATTCGAGCCTCATCATTGGGATCTCGGAAACTAGAATAGATACGAGGTCGGTTAAATGGAGGCAAAGTTGCGCAGTTTGATGCTGATCACCTTACAAGTTTAAAAATTCCGAATACTTCCGAAGATTTTTGGAAAAAAAAATCGAATATTCGCGATTTAATTTGAACTTTGGTACCACCGGAAGTTTTCTATATTATCCCTTAATAATTGTACCAAGTTTCGTCAACGCAACTCAAAGCGGACCGTGTTCACACTTGTCTTAATTTTGGCAAAACAGTAAACATAGGGTATTTTTTAATATGTAAGGTGTTTTTTAAAATAGTTGGACGGGGTGCATTGAACTTTGGTACCACCAAAAGCTTTCTACATTATCCTTTAAT